>JANBPK010000738.1:0-247717 GCA_027579435.1 Candolleomyces eurysporus | reverse complement strand
GACTCTCATAGCATAGTTTTCCCTAGAGAATTACTGCTGTTTTATTTGTGTTTACTTTGCGTTTGCAATCGACTGGATTTGTGACTTTTATCTCGCGCGGCGTGATATTGGTTTAAGGAAAAGACAAAGATACCTGAGTTGAGAAGTGTTATACGCTTCAACCCCCGGTTTTAGCAGAGAAGAATCTAACTAATTCTTAATACTCACTACTACCCCCACGACTCGCACTTGATTTCGTGCGGCTCGACTATGGTACAAGGCATCGACTTAAGGATCTCACGCGGCTCGACTTACTTGGTTGGGTGGTGTGTGGTGTTGGTGTTTTTAGTGGTCTCGCCGTTTCGATCTCTTCACCGCGAAAAGACTACTGCCGGAAAAACAAACTACGGGCTATTCACCGAGTTTTGCACCAAACTAGAAAAAGCCTTTGCCGAAGTTTACAAAGAACCGGTCGCTCGGAAACTCCTGTTCCAACTAAAGCAAACCGGCATGACGGCATGACGGCAGTAGAGTATACGACTAAATTCAAACTCCCCGCCGCTCAAGGAAATCTCAAATCTTCCGGAAACAAAGGCGCTACCGACGACATGCTCCTTAGGGACATCTACATTGCCGGACTCAACAAACCCCTCAGGAAAGAAGTCGAAAACGAAAAAGAACCACCTGAAACTCTTTCCGACTGGATTACCAGATCCATCGCTCGAGATCAACAATGGAGATTGAATAATCCCACCTCTTCTACCCTCCTTCCCCTTTTAAAGAAGACTACCGTCAAGGCCGTCAAAACCACGAGGACCGAAGGAACCCGAATCGCGAAACTCACGGATGCCGAACGAGAGAAGCTTCGACGGGAAGGGAGATGCTGGTATTGCAGAGAACAAGGACACATTTCCCGAGATTGCTCGAAACCCAAGCCAGAACGAACTTTCCCTCTCAACTCAACCGCTGGACCTTCCACCTATCGTTCCCCTCAGAACACTTCCTACTGAAACCCATCCTTTCAACCTCCCCCCTATCAGAAGAAAGAAGAACCCAAGAAGTGGGAACCAAAGAAGTTCGACACCTACATTCGCCACATGTTAAGTAACATGAACGAAGAAGACTTCAACATGTTCCACGAAGCCTGGACTTCAAACCCCTTCGAACGATCCGCTAACGACTCTAATGACTCTAACGACTCTCAGGATTTTCCCACCGGAGACTAGGACTGACGTCTAGCTCTCCTTTGTTACCCCTATCTATTCTGGTTAGACCCCGGACAATTTCTTCTTATGTATCCCCTACAACTATTCGATCGGTATTGATAGCTGAGATGGACAATAAATCTATGCACATCCCGTTAACCTTTACCAAGAATGGCCTAACCAGAAAAGAAACCGTCAGCGCTCGCTCCCTTGTCGACTGTGGAGCGGGTGGAATTTTTATGGACACCAAATTCGCTCGACAACATCGACTCCCCCTAACAAAACTCCCCGATCCCATCGAAGTTTTCAACGTAGATGGTACTCCAAACAAACAAGAACAAATAACAACCTTCACTTGCCTAATGATTACCATTAACGGACGAACCAAACGAACCAAGTTCCTTATCACTGGACTCGGCGAAGAACAGATAATCCTGGGCCTTCCCTGGCTACGAAAGGAAAATCCCATCATTGACTGGGAAAAGAAGACCCTTACTTGGAAAAAGACTCCGATCACCTTCCCCTTGAAACACCCGAACTCCATCCCAATCAGAACAAAAATCACGACCTCTCAAACACTCGCTCAAGAATACGAAGAAAAGAAGAAAGAAGTACCTCTAGAAGAGCAAATTCCAAAATTATATCACGAATACCTCAATATTTTCGACAAAAAGACCGCTACTCGATTCCCTGCATCAAGACCCTATGATCACAAAATCGATCTAAAACCCGAATTCATTCCGAAAATAGGCAAAACGTATAGCCTTTCACCGAAAGAGACCAAAGAACTCGACACATTCCTCAAAGAAAACCTCGAAAAAGGATACATTGAACCCTCGCAATCGCCGCAAGCTGCTCCATTCTTTTTCGTTGCCAAAAAGGATGGCTCATTACGACCATGCCAAGACTACCGATACATCAACAAATTCACGATCCGAAACGCCTACCCCCTACCTCTTATCTCAGATCTCATGGATAAACTCAAGAACGCCAAATACTTCGCGAAAATGGATGTACGATGGGGATATAATAATGTCCGAATTCGAGAATCCGACAAGTGGAAAGCCGCGTTCGTTACTAATCGCGGACTTTTCCAACCAACTGTCATGTTCTTTGGACTCTGCAATTCCCCGGCTACTTTCCAATCAATGATGGATTCCATCTTCGAAGAAGAAATTCGTAAAGGACTCATTGTAGTCTACATGGACGATATCCTCATTTTCGCCGACACCCTAGAACAACTTCGATCCCTCACCCTCCACGTTCTCCAGAAGCTCCGGTCAAATGATCTTTTCCTGAAACCCGAAAAATGTACCTTTGAAACGCAAAAGATCGACTTCCTCGGGATGATAGTTGAACCTGGGAAACTCACCATGGATCCCACCAAACTCAAGGGTATCCGAGAATGGCCTGTTCCGACCACCGTCAAACAGGTTCGGTCATTCTTGGGATTTGGAAATTTCTATAGAAAATTCATTCGACATTATTCCGATCTTGCCGCTCCACTCAATAATCTTCTCAAGAAAAACCAAGCGTTCTCATGGACTTCGGAAGCCCAAGAAGCATTTGATACGCTCAAACTCCGCTTCACACAAGAACCGGTACTCCGAATGCCCGACCAGTCGAGACCCTTCTTTATAGAAGCCGACGCCTCTAAACATGCGACAGGGGCAGTGCTTATGCAAGAAGACTCAAACGGCGATAAACATCCCGTAGCTTTTCTCTCAAAGACCTTTGCGCCCGCCGAGNAAAAACTACCAGATCTACGATAGAGAACTGCTTGCAATAATTCGTGCTCTTTGCACTTGGCGACACTATCTTCACGGATCACAACATCCAGTAACGATCATTACTGATCATCAGAACCTCACATTTTTCCGACAACCCCAACGACTAAATCAACGACAACGACGGTGGATTCCAGAACTGGAAGAATACAATTATATTCTGGAACACCGCAAAGGACCCACTATGATACAATCCGACACGCTCTCACGGAGACCAGATCATCATCCCGAAGAAGATGAAAACGAAGAAATGGTTTTATTACCTCCGAATCTATTCATCAACGCTCTGAAACTAGACCAGGAACAAAGAATGTTTGACAACTCCTTACAGAGTACTATTACCTCCATCAACAAACTCGACCACGAAGCCCAAGAAGCTCTTACGAAACTATCCAACGTGAACACATCGGATCCCGATTGGACCCTTTATCCCACCAAGCACAGAATCATCCTTCTATTCCAGAACCGTATCTACCTTCCAGATAATCTTCATCTCCGACGACAAGTAACGAAACTCTACCACGATACCCCAACAGCCGGCCACCCTGGACAACAAGGAACTCTCTTAGCTTTACAGAATGACTACTTTTGGCCAGGAATGACCAAATTTGTTAACAACTATGTCAAAGGATGCGCCCAATGTCAACAAAACAAAATCAATCGAAGACCCTCGAAACCGCCACTATTTCCCATAGAACATTCCACCGAAACTCGCCCCTTTTCCCAAATCTCCATGGATCTTATCACTGACCTACCCGTCTCAAATGGTTACGATTCAATCCTTGTCATCGTAGATCACGGCCTAACCAAAGGCGTGGTTTTCACTCCTTGCAACAAGATGATCACCAATGAACAAGTCTCCGATATTCTCTTCAGGAAAATTCTCACGAAATATGGAAGACCGAACAAGATTATTTCCGATCGAGGTCCCCAATTCGTAGCAGAAGTATTCACCACCGCCCTAAACCTCATGGGAATCAAATCCACACCTTCTACCGCTTTTCACCCCCAAACTGATGGTGCCACAGAATGCGTCAATCAAGAAGTCTCCGCATATCTATCAATCTTTTGTTCTGTCAATCCTGAAACATGGTACAACAAACTCCCGCTAGCAGAATTCACACACAACTCCAGAAACCACGCTGACTGAAAACATACTCCCTTCGAATTACTATATGGATATCGACCACCTGCCATTCCAACTGCCATCGGCGAAACCAAATTCCTGGCCGTCGAATCCAGAATGGCTATGCTAGAATCAGCCCGAAACGAAGCAATCGCCGCTCACGAACTTGCCCGAATCAGAATGCGTTCCTGTTTTTCTGGAACGTTTGTTCCCTTCATGAAAGGACAGAAGGTCTGGCTCGACTCAAGAAATCTGAAACTCCCGTACCTGTCAAAGAAAATTGCACCAAAACGAGAAGGACCCTTCAAAATTCTAGAAGTCTTATCACCCGTAACTTACCGCTTGGAGCTTCCATCTCAATGGAAAGTTCATCCCGTATTCCATGCAACCCTTCTATCTCCCGTCAAAGAAACCGAAGCGCACGGACCCCTTCATCCAGCACACATTCCCGACATTGTGGAAGGACACGAAGAATTCGAAGTAGAAGGAATCTTGAAACACAAGGACGAAAAGGGAAAACGTTTCTATTTAGTTCGCTGGACCGATCAACCGACGACAGCGGACTCATGGGAACCAGAAGAAAATATCACACATGCCCAAGAAACCCTTGATGCTTACTGGAAACGTGTTGATGAAAAGAACAAAAAGAAGATCNAAAAAAGGAAAGAAGAAAGGCAAGAACTAACCTCGTGGTTTACGTCACACTCCACTTCAATTGAGTCAACACCTACTCCAACGTTCCTCATGATCAAGCACGACAAGTATTACACGAGCACGCAATCAAGACGCCATACGGGACTTCCCCGTCGTCAAAGATTTGTATAAATACCCACAGGAACTGCTCGAATCCCTCAGCATCTAGCTACACCTCGAACTCACTCGAACAAACATTCACCCCAAACATCTCACTCTCATCTTCCTCCTCTTCACCCTCATCCACTCGAAATGGCTCCTTCCCGCACTTCCAAGACCACCGCCGCCCTCATCACCCCATTCGACACCCATGCCGCCGGCTCCTCCACTTCCCAGAACGATGCCCATGCCCATCTCAGAAGGTTCCCCTTCGACAACACTCTCCGAACCGCTGTTACCCCCGCCGAAATCAAAACGGCCGAAGAACGTCTCTCGACAGTAAAATGTCAATGGGACTATAAAAACTACATCAAAGCCCATGCCTCCGCCACGGGGGACTTCTATGACATGCCATACAACTTCCGATACTACTCTCGAATCCAAGTCGCCAACGGATCTACTGAAGGGGATATTCAGTGGATCCAAGAAAGAATCCGACTCTGCGAAGATCAAATCCGAAACTTGGGACATGATCTAGTCAGCCTCCAAAACCAAGAAGAAACACTCAAGTTTCGCCTCGAAAGGGGCAAGAAGGTCATCAACGACAAAATCAAAGTGGTCCAGGAGGCTATCAAGGATGGCCAACTGGTTTATAGAGAAATGGACGAGAGGGAACTCGTCAAAAACGCCTACAAGAAAGGTATTCCCATTCCCCATTTCAAAAATATCCGACACCTTTCCCAACCCAAGCTTGTCGAACACAAGCATTCCTTTTGCTCCCGTTGTCGGACAAAAGGACACCTCCCCACTCACCACAGGGACGTTAAGTGCCCCTATTGTCGAATCACTGCCCCAGGACATTTCCCCGCCAATTGCTCTAAGTGGCAAGAGGCATCCTCCCTTCTCGAATCCATCCCCGCTGCTGCTGCCGCCGCCATATCCACTCAGCCGGCCTCCGACCCCTCTCCCTCCATACTCCCTTCTCCCAATGTAGAAAGGACCCGCCACCGCAAGAATAAGAAGTCGGCCCAGAAAAAGGCCAAGAAAGTTACCTGGGGAGTTGGCCGTACCAAACCCTGGGGATCCTGGAATACGGCCCCCGAATCCTCGAGCTGGTCTCGCCCGGAAGGGCACCAGTCCCACTTCGAGAACGACCCCTATTACGGATGGACTGATTGATTCAGGGGAATCAATCATAGTANGGGGGGTATTGTTACGACTTATGACTCGGATAATAGGATACTAGTAATAGCTGTGTAATCTATATAGTATCCTGACTCGTTTTCTTTCTTGTTGACTCATTTTTACTGATATTTGATGGACTTAGTGTTTCATAGTAGCTGCGCAATGATATTGCACAGCTACTGACTTAGAATATGTATGGATTGAAGTGTTTCATAGTAGCTGCGCTCGGAACTCGCACAGCTACTTACTTATGATGACTCGGACTATTGTTTACGGGCAGTGTTGCCCTGTACTATATAACTTATCCTCGATGTACTGTAGTTCTTTAGCTTGTTCTCAAGAATCTACCATTCGAGCCAAGTATCTCGCTAGCTATATGCTAGTACTGACTATTCGCAAAAGACCTACTCATCGACTTCAATTATTTCGCATCAAGATCACCGTCCGTCGTCGCGGAGCCCCNACGACAACTTCGATTATTTTCTCACTCAGTATTCCTCGACCACTCCGCCGCTCTTATACTCGAAACCCGACTCAATACTTTAATCAACACAATTGGCCGCAACGTCCAACTGTTGCCACAGACACAGGGATATCTATTATCTTGTCTAATCCCCGACGTATCCTTATAATTCGACACAACGGACACTTTTCCCTCATTCGAGGAAATCTCACTGCAGTCATCCACCACGAAGACGACATCACTCTAGTACTCCAAAACCAAGATCCAGTAACCGTATCTCGGTTCTGAATCTTGACCCATAACACATGCACGCCTTGGATCCCTCGTTATCATCGATTCAGATTACTGTACCCTGCTCCTTCTCTGCTCACTGGCGAAGGACATGCGCGCTACATTTATCCTTCGTTACCAGGCTCCGTACCAGCGCCGAGTACTGTTCTCATTTGGCACCTAATCGCGCTGGTAGCATAGGCAAGGTCGAAACAGAAAATACAGGAATGTGCCTTCATTTTTTACGGCGATCCTACTCGAATATTGTGCGGGAAACTCTGAAGTGGAAGGAAAAGGAAATCAGAGCCTACATGATTCCTCGAGTTTCGTGGATGAATGGATCAACTTACTCCGTCTCTGCGGCAAAAACCTGGAGTCATATATATGCCTCTCTTTCTATACCTCTTATCCTCCCCTCCGTTTGCCAGCCTCATCGAATTCTCCATACTCCTGGAGCGCGAATCCTTTTACGCGACTGGGCTAAACTGGATAAATTCCCTTCCCTTGAGCTCGACCGGCTTTCTCGGTCCAAGAGCGGCATTTTGCCCCTTCCACAGCTTTACGTGTATGTAACGCTCTCCTCTGTTTGATCGAACGCCCTCGTTCGTTTTGTCGCAAGCTCGGGCGGTATCACCTGGAATTCTGTGAACTTGGAAGCATGGCTGGTCGGAAATGGAAGAAATGAAGTTGCCGGCGATATTTAGCTTAAAAANTGTGGCGAAAGCTACATTTCGTGAGTTCGGGAATTCTATCTCGTCCGAGAGGTGAGTCTACCGCCAAGTTTCCCCGCACTTTATGGACGATTAGCTGTGCATTTACCTCAGATATCGAAGGAGAATGATCAACCGTTGCATTCGGGAACGTTGTATCAATTTCTTGGACAGATGGAATTCCAGCGTTGGTAGACGATTCCCACCTTTTCCAACCACAGCATCCGTCATTTCATTGATGTCGTGGATTTCGGACTTCCGACCTAGCGAAGTGAGTACGTATTTCAGCCCTCTCATTCCCTTCTCTCTGTCTTATGCCTTATGTCTCAGCTCACCAATCTCTTTACCTCTATGTGCTACATTGAAACTAGGCTTCGAAACTGTGGCTTTCAAAGAATTAATCTCGACGCGGCAAGGGTTGTAAGTTCTCGACTGAGACGTGCATGAAGGTGCTGCGGACCAGGAACCTAACCCCGCTGAGGAAACCACGTAAATCCAATTCATACATTAACGTTAACTCCCACACCGAACTCTATTGATGGTGGCCTTTCCTAGAAAAGGTCCGGGCCAGAAACAGGACATAAATGCTATAAATCAGAGGAAGACATCACGGCACCCGTCCCCATCCCTTGTGCCTCACCATGGCTGCACTAACTCCCTCTTTCTGGTCTCTCGNAAACCCATTCTTACTTTCAGGATGTTCATAGTCAAAGCCCAGGATCTTTGATTGTCATTGACATGGTGAGATGTATTCTGCTTTCCATGTTCACAGGTTAGTTGCAAGTTCTCGGCCTCAGATTTATTCTTTGGAAGCTAACATCAGCACAATTTTAAGTCGTATTGGCCGTCAAATCGGCCACCATCCTCAAGCTCCTGAGGCGAAGGCATAGCCAGGGAGACAAGAGGAGTCCTGGCGTTTACGCTGTCATCAGTCTTGTAGTGTTCGCGCTTTTCGTCATTGGGACTATCCTGTACTGCACGAAGGTCTTGCTGGCCTTGAAGGAGGCTATGTGTGCTGTCGCAACCTGGGATTTGCGGAACGATGTCCAGAGTTTCGATTGGGTAAAGTGCAGAGGGGTCATCCGGAACGGTTATATCCATGATGAGGTCGATAAGGTCCTGAGAACGATCTTTGCCCTCAATGCCCAGGTTATTCTCTCCATCGTCAATGTTATTTTGGTACGCTTCTTTCGTATTCCTCTCCGCAATGGAATTGGTTTGACGAATGGACAGGTATTCCGAGTCTGCAAGGTGTTCTCTGATAGGTGGATGGTGTACGTCCCTCTCAAAGCGCTCTATGTCCTCTGGGTCGGTGAGTCACTTATTTTTNCTTATTCGCTGTGTTTGCATGGGTTGATGTTGCCCTCAAGTCACCTCATTTGTTGAGATGTATACCATCTTGAGGTTCGATTGGAATGTGCCGGTTCATCCTCGCCTCTTCCAATTGACATTCAACGAGCTCATGCACTTGTCGTTCGCCCTCTCGTTCATATTCAACCTCCTCGTCACTGTTTCTATTGCCACCCGGAGGTTCCTGCAGCTTCATGGAAAATCCACCGTTCCGGAAGGAGGAAACTTCCCTCTGGACGACGACAAGAGAACAGGGTGTAATAAAGCCAAGATCCTCCTTGTTGACGCCGCGCTTCCGGTCACTTTATGCTCCTTGGCCATGGTGATCGCGTATTCTCGGCAATACTATTCGAATACTGCGTTCTATTACCAAGGAGTATTCGCGATCCTCTGGCTTGCGTTCAGCGTACGTGCATCGCTACCAAGGTTCCCCGATTTCTTGTCTGATATTCTTTTTTNATCAAGGCCATGGCGCCCCATCTGATCGCCA
This sequence comes from Candolleomyces eurysporus, assembly GCA_027579435.1. Lineage (NCBI taxonomy): Eukaryota > Fungi > Basidiomycota > Agaricomycetes > Agaricales > Psathyrellaceae > Candolleomyces > Candolleomyces eurysporus. The sequence continues at coordinate 238,360 of JANBPK010000738.1, read as the reverse complement.
TTCACCATCTGCGAGCAGAGGCCAAGGAATTTGCGAGGAAGGCCGAGACGGCGATTGTCGAGAAATTCAGGGATTCTTCGCTCGACACGGATATCGTTGCCGTCAAGACTCTGGCCTACTCCCAGGAAAAGCTGAAGGTTTGAACTCTTTTAACTTGCACTTCCACACCGCAATCTGCGTGTGGGGTAATGAATTAGCGATAAATTTCTTCTGCCTTTTCCTCTCTGACTCTGCTTTCCTTCAACGTACTACGAGAAAACCTGACAAAAAATTGCCATAACTTGCTATGATGCTTATGTGTTAGACCGGTGACCGTCGCTCTATGAGCGAGCTCGATAGAGCGACCGGTCCAGCTGAGTTTGAAATGGGGGGGGTAGCGCACTGTGATCGAAAACTGTCAATCGCTGACAAATGCGTAGCCCGATTTGGTCTGAGCCCATTTTAGGAAGGTAAGGTCACCCATTGCGCCAGGCATATTTGTCGTTTCTTGCTTTTCAGACTGCCTACGAAGCCATAATAGGAGATGAAATGGTACCTATTCATGTTTTTAATGTAATTAGCATGCATTTCACCTTTGAATCCATTGTGTGCGGTTCAATCTTGCATTGCCTAGAGATGCTGGAGACAAAGAACCGTTTTGTCGCTCAACAGCAGCTGAATTTCTTTCCAGAAAGACATAAACCTCTACTGAGAGTCCTCTCAAAGCCTTATTGTCATGTTTGCAGCTATATAATTCTTAAAAGGCAGCTTTATTCCACTCGATTGAGAGAAAGGGCTTGGTTTTGACCTCGCGTGCCTTTCCATATATGGTCCCACGCCAAATCGGGGTGACAGCTTTGACAGATTTCGATCACAACGCGCTACCCCCCCCCATTTCAAACTCAGCTGTCCCAGTCGGAGAACGGAGGTTCTCCTGCATCGCAGGCCTTTAGGCGAGATTCGTCCTTCTCCGGCTGGTTACCAGTCTAGCGTGCGCCACTGCTCCGCATCTAAACAAATATCAAAAGCGGAGCGTCGAGCAATCTCGTCTATCGATCCCTCGTTGGCTGTATAATATCTGGCGTCACAGAGTGCCAGTGTTTCTTCCGGGATCCCTAGATGATCAGCCAGATATGGCAGCAACGTCTGCTTGAAAACAGACCCCGTCCCCCTGGCTAATGGTAGCTTGTCAAGCAGTTCGAGCCTCTCTATGCGGCTGCCAAGTGCTAGTGACTCTACAGGTTCGCGTAAAGTAAAAGGCTATGTCGTTTCAGTCTGATCCGGCCAAGATGGCCTTGGCTGTACATTGTCACATTTATTGCCTTATGCAGTAGAATTGTTAGTTGGGAAAGCTGAAGCAAGTACGTTGCGGAATGAAAATGATATTCGTACAGATACCCAATCCAATGATCCATTCTACTAGGTGGCGTGTACCGTTGGCCAGGGGGAAGGTCTGTTTTTAAGCAGACTTTGCTGTATTCGGGCTATCATGAAAGGGTTTTGGGGGTCTCGGAAGAAGCTCTGGCACTCCGTGACACTAAATATCCCAAGCGCCCAGCATTTCTTTTGTCATTGTGAGCGCCGCATATCACTCTGCGCGCTGTGTTTAAAGGCGGGAATACTTGCAGCCCCAATCTCCACCGGTACAGTAGAGTTTGTCTAGAATATGTCGCCTTTCAGAGAGCAGTCGGCAGTATAACGTTCGTGTTAACTAGAGTTATACCGCTCCCCTGGTGTCAATCATGAGGCCGTTATCGTAAATAATTAATATTGTCCCCGTACATGACAAGGCTCCCTCTTATCGGTTGCTCAAGATGCTTGTCTTAAAGCCCGACACTCAAAATCACAGCAGAAGCAGTGTGAAGCACGAACATTTTCACAGCACCAACATTGCGCTCATTGGAAATAAGGCCTGGGCTCCTGGCTCATCGTATCCTGCGCATCCCCGTAGTTTGGTCTACTTTGGAGCATCTGGTTTTCAAAGGATACTCCACAGGGTTATCGCGTCGTTTCGATTTCGACGCGCTGCAGGCCTTGGCATTGTTGAAAGAGTGCCCCAACCTTGTCACATATTATCTCGGTCTTGTAGGAGACGCCACCGTTCCAACCAACCGTGTACTAATCCCACTACCAAGACTCACCGAACTATCACTCCGACCAAACACAGTCCATCTTCCGAAGAGCTTTGAGATATTCCTTGTCCTTCCATCTTTGCGTAGATTGAAGGTCCTCCCTGGGAAGGCAGGTGTTTGCCGCCCGAGCACCAAGAGAGTGGGCTCTTCGAATTCTTCGAGTGTTTTGGGTCCACCCTCGAAGACGTCACCTTTGCCTACAAACCCCTGACTCAGGCCGCGTTGCACCGTTGTCTTGTGCTCCTGCCCAAAGTCACTTTACTGGGACTCACTTCAAACGTCATGGAAGCTTTGAACACGGCCCGGCACCTGCAAGTCTCAACCGCGACATCCTCATGCAACTCACTCCACAATTCGATGCGGTAGGTGCTGCTATCACTCGATTGCCCCTTTGCCCAATCGTTGAAGTACTTAGCTTTTCTGCTGGCTGGAGGGCTCTTGCCGAAGATGCGCGTTTTTCGATTTTATTGCGGCGTGACGGCGGGAGGTTTCAAACAACCCACCTCCCCGCCTGCGGGAGATCCGGTGTGGCCGCCATTACTTTGAAAACAGTCCTAGAGAGGCACTTCGAAACAGAGCGGTCAATCTAGACGCTTTCTCACTCACGGAATTGCCGTGTCATTTTTGATTTTCTTGATTTTATTAGTGTTTCCTTGTGTTGTATCGTCCGATAGGTTTATCGATTGATCTTCCCGGTGATTTGCCAGTGCGCTCTCGTCTATCATACTGTCGATTATACACATTGTTTCCGACACTACCGTGTAGGCGCTTAGCCAGCGTCCCAGCAATGGCAACTAGGAATCTGATTGGCAACCCGCTGAAGCGAGAGTAAAAGATGATATTCAGCAGGTCGCAAAAATACATTATCAATAGGTCAATGTAGAACAGTGGCTATCGACGGTCCTTCCGACGGTCATGGATTACTTTCATCCTCTTTCCTACTGTCCCTGAGACGTTCAGTCCTGCAAAAATGCTCGTTAGGAAGCTCTAAAAATAAATTAACATGAAGACCAATACAAACGGGCTGTATTTGACTACATGTATTCTATGGCATGTCAGCCCTGGAGCCATGAAACCTGGCACTCGAAACCTGTGAAGGTGGGCGCTGTGTACCATCATTGTGCCACATGTGCATGACCGCCTCCGTCCTATCGGCGATTCGCTCGGAAGATGCTCTTCACACCAAAACATATCCTCCCTCCCCTGCTTGGCTATGCTCTACCCCCTCGCTCGGCACTCAAACACTGCCTACGCTCCTTCGAAGAATGAGATACCCACGATACGCGACGAGATTATCAAGAGGGAAGCGGACGAACATAAGGCCATACTTTCTCCCATCGAGCATATCGATTACGATATCCTGAGCTCCATCTTCCTCAGTGTTCTCGACATTGTCGATCACAAGCATCTGAACATCTCAAATAGCCACCCAGCCGTAGTCATCAGCCACGTTTGCCAACGCTGGCGTGGGACAGCATTCTCCGTAAAACTCCTTTGGCGTCATGTACGCTTTCGGATTCCTTCCTATCCCTCCTCGTCGGAAAATCAGGATACCTGGAGGGCAAAGGTCTTAAAACTGGTTGAAATCATGGAGGTGTGGATTTCTCGCTCTGGTGACTGTCATCTTACTGTCAGAATTTACGAACAGCTGGGTGCGTTATTAAGGGAGGGCGAGACTAGCACCTTGGTTATGGAGTGCATCGAGTTTCGAAAACTCGTGGAGGTACTATAATCTTCATCGCCGCGGTGGAAGGATGTGGACTTGCGAATAAGCTTCCCTCAAGCACGGTTTTCCGACTTCCCCACCATACGTCTTCTGACTATCCCTTCCACTCCAACACTCACAAATGTCAAACTCAACTGCCGCGTGAACGGAACCGAAAGGAACCAGCCACTCAGCCAATATCTAGTGTCGAACATGAACATTTTCAGCGGACCGACATTGCGCTCGTTGGAATTAGGGTCTTGGATCCAGGCCGACGATATCTCGCGCATGCCCGTAGTTTGGTCCAATATGGAGCATCTGGTCTTCAGGGGATCCATTGCAAGAGTACGGAATTTTTTTTGGCGCGGTGGAGCTTTTGGAATGCCCCAACCTCGTCACCTGTTATCTCCCCCTTGAAAGGGATACTATCATCCCAATAAACCGTGCACCGATATCACTATCAAGACTCAGATCTAGAACTAACTCTCCAGCCGTACACATGCCATCTTCCGAAGGGTTTCGCGACATCCCTCATCCTTCCGTCTCTTCGTAAACTCAAGGTCCTCACTGGAGACTCGTGTTCGTCACGCGAGCACCGAGAGAGTGGGCTCTTTGAAATCTTCGAGTGCTTTGGGTCCGCCCCCGAAGAAGTCAGCTTTTGCTACAAATCCCTGACACAGGCCGGGCTCCACCATTCCTTCGGCTCCTCCCCGAAGTCACCTGCTTGGAACTATTCCTTCCCTACGGATTCGGATCGGGTATCCGAGTTGAAAATTGGCCGGTAGCTGCAAATCTCAACTGCGACTTCTTCATGGACCTCACGCCACAATTCGATGCGGCAGGTCCTGCTATCACTCAATCGCCCCTTTGCCTAAGCATCGAGGTGTTGAGATTTACCCCTGCCCTAAGAGGAATCGATGAGGACGCGTTGTTCGACTTCATTGCGGCGCGACGGAGGGAGGTGAACAATCAGCCCGCCTGCCTGAGGAAGGTTGCGTCCGGCAACTATTCCTTCAAAATCGCTAATCCCAGAGAGATACTTCGTGAGAGAGGGGTTGACATGGAGGCCTTTTCACTCACTCGCTGGTGACCGGTGACATTCTCCTTGATTTTGATCAGTGTTTTCCCGGTAAGTTAGTTGATTGATCTGTGAACCTCCCTTTGTTTTCCTAGCATCTGACACCACGATTCGCTTTAGAATGCCGACTTCCTCGCTACCTTGTTTTCGAATCCATCTGTAACCGTTCGTGACATCTCCAAGGTCTTGTCCGTGTATGATGCCGTTCGAAGGCCCTTTGCAGTCGAAGTTTGCCGCCGGTCCCACCATAATGGATCGTTCTACACGATAAATCCTCTGGAGTCCGAGAATCGGATCGCGAAGTGCTCAGGCTGAGCAGGAGCAGGTCTTGAAGCAGCTTGGGGAAGCTGTGAAGAACAACTGGGAGTGGGCCTGGTCATCTTCCTTCAACGATGCTCAAGAGGTCGATGACCTGCCCGTCTGATGCGACTCGTTGATCTTCCTTCCCCAGAACGATCCGTGGTGGAGGGNAGTTTGTTTGGCGGGAAGGACTGCGTTTTTGTTTGTGGGACTTTTTAATGTGTTTATTGAACCCACTACTTCCCGAAAGCTGAGAAGTGGAAATTAATGAGCGGGAGCGCATTGATTATATTCGTGGCTTTGTGGGATGAGAACCATATGGCCGAGGTGCATGGAAGGCACCGAGTGAACCTTGTACCGTATGATCATGCAATACAGTTATTTACCGCAGCGAGTAGCAGGAACTATGAATGTAGTTAGGGACCCACAGTCGCAAATCTGTTCTAATAGTTACGCTCACTATAGTCCCCATAATCTACACTAGTAAAACCCAAATCTCCGAACCATGTCTCGACCCAGAGTAAAGAAAGTACCGCACTCTAGTCCCTCTCCTCCGAGTCGGGAAGCGGCGGATTGATGTATACATAAACAAACCCTACGAATAATGCAGCTGTCCCAGACGCCAAACAAACCCCTCCAATCCAAGCGTTCCTCATTGGGGGCAGATCTTTTGGCGTCGGTTTGATAGCAGTGAAAGCAGAGTTCCTTCTACTAAAAACGCTGCTGTTGCAGTAACACCGGTTAAAGAAGTTTGCAAATTGGAAGCCGCAAATGACTACAATTCAGATAGCGTTCAATGTCGCGAGGATTTTGGCGAGACGCCGGAGGGCTATGGCGAGGCGTCGAGGGACTGAGTACCAATGTGAGCTTGAAAAGATCTGCTGACAGAAGCGGCTACAGGTACCTTTAGATCGTCTGGAAGGATCGTTTCGATGGTACTGTGAAGTCGAATTGTAGTGCGTTAGGAAACTTGAAGTGAGAAGCATCAGCCAAACGATGGTGGAGAGTGCCCCGTACAAGAGGTATGCAGTGGCCCGACAGCCTAGACCTGCCATTGTCCAACTTATCAGTGCCAAAACATAGACGAGAGTGTATATTCACTTACCTGTAGTGGGAGTGAGGTATGCGGATAAAAACGCTGCACCTACCATCCCCCATTGCAGTAGAAATGCCAAAGCCGAGGCTATAGCAATCCGGGAGAAGATATCAGGTCCCCATCTGCTTCTAGTCATAATCCCACCTGCAGGATCAAGGCAGTATGTTGCCACTTGAGATGCACTACCCACCCTGTTCCGTTCATGAGGCTTCGACAAATGCCCACAACCTTTACTATCAACCATTGTCACCCGGTAATATCAGGGTCGACAGATTCGTGGCGACGATAACGACCTGACACGACTTCGAAGGTCTCCAATACCCTCTCCACTGCCTGCACCCATGGCAAGAACCGGGCGTAACTGTAAATGGGTGCTGTCACTCTCTCATCACGGCGAAGGACATCATCATCTTCATCACCTTCACTGAAAGCTAGGTAGATTGCCCTCTGCTCCGTATGCTCCTGGACTAAGACTGGATGGGTACCCGTTGGGGTGTAGGCAATCTTGTTCGCCCTCTCAACGGCACTGCGCACCCTGACCTCGTCGCATTTGGGTGACAGCTGAAGCCACCCAATGGCAATGGGAAGAAGCCATAGCCAGAGACTTTCTTGACCGTGGGCCGTGAATCTGGTAACGTCTTCCATGAGAAAACCGATGACAATGAAGAGGTACGCGACGACAACCCATGCGATGGATGTGGCGGCGGAGATGGACCACGTATGTGGGTAGGCCAGCCATTCTATTAGCTCTCTCCACCATTCATCGTTGTGGGGAAGAACGATTAATGAGGCGAGGAGAGCGTCTTCATTGGTCACCCGAAGAGGTGCCTGTTGTAGGCTGCTGAGAACCCGAACGGCGTTCCGAATGTTGGGGTAATTGTGCTTCGAGAACTGTCGAGCGATCCACCGGCCGTTGAGCACGGTAAGGGCAAGTGAATAGGCTGCCAGCATTGGCGAACCGATGGTGAGAAGCACAGACTTGAGGTTATCGAGCCTGTCCTTGGGTCCAAAAGGGAGCTGTGAAACCAGCGCAAGCCATGGCAGAAGCCACGAGCTGAATCGTTGAGAGAATACCGTCCATCGGAATGGCGATGGCCCTGAACCGCACGCCATGACACACAGTCCATAGGTCAGACCGGTGGCTTGTTTGACGTCTTCTAATATGTTCCCGTGGTTGTCGGTTGCACCAATCTTGCCTGTACCAAAGGCGCCATTTTGTACTTGTTCGAGGCATTGGGTAAAGTTTGTTGCTGCATTGAAACCGGAGATGGATAGCAATAGAACGACGACAGCCAAAAACTTGTAACCTGTAATCAGTCTGGTAAGGATCAACTCAATGTGAGGAGGTAACAGTACCTACGCATCACGCGAACCTTGAAATGCTGAAAATGTATCTAGCAGAGGGTCCTCCAGCAGGTAATTATAGGGCTGAAGGGTTACTGTTACCAACTGAGATTTTGACCCTACGAAGCATAAGGCGGGCGTTTTAGCAGATGAAGCTGCCCCATTTTTCGGCACCGCACAATAGCTGTAAAAAGGGACATCACAGCCAAGCCTAGGAGAAAGCATAGCAAATGCAAGATCGGAAATCGACCCTTGTCCCCTTGGCCAACGGTACTTTTGTGGCCATCAATATGTCACCGATAGCAAGCTCCGAGAGTGTTTCAAGAGAATGAATAGAGAATCGCACCCCGTTAAACCTGGTCAGCCTGGCCACTTAGGATATTTGGCGTCACGGAGTGCCGTCGCTTCTTCCGGGACCCCTACACGATCACCTGAATATGGCAACGTCTGCTTGAAAATAGACTTTGTCCCCCTGGCCAAAGGTAGCTTGTCAAGCAGCGAGAGCTTCTCTATGCGGGTTTCGTGTGCTGGTGACTGTGCAGCTTTGCGTAAAGTAAAAAGGCTATGACGTTTCTCCAGCCGAGTGATGAAGGTGATGGCCTTGGTTGCACATCGTCACATGTATTGCCTTATGAAGTAGAATTGTCGGTTGGGAAAGCCTTGCTGAAGCACAAGGAATTCGTGAAATATTCGCAGATGCCTAATCCGATGATCCATTCTTTTTCACAATCGAAATTGACAACATGGGCTGATGGAAAGGGTCGCAAGGAAGAGTCTGAAAATCTTTGTGACGGGTTGAACTTTTAACCTGATAGGTGTTCTTTCACCACGCTTTGAATGTAATGACAGCGATATGTCAGCCCACGCAGGCTATGGAGGGAAAATAACCACTCACCAATAGACTGTCCCGGGCCGAGCCTGACCCCGGGTCGGCCCTTAGGCCTCGACCCTAATTCATAAATACTTTTGTGTCAATTTTTCATGTAGCCTCTACCACTTCTGTGTTCTCCATGTTTCTTCTCCAACTTGATTATGTTAGGCTCAAAAACATCTGTTATCACTGAGGCTATGCTCTCATTTACTTTGTTTGCACCTTCAACACCCACAGACTTGCACCGAAGAGACTGGTTTGAGTCCAGAGTTATGTGCCTACAAAATAGTTATTTTTCTCATCATACAACCGCGAAGTTTGGAGGAATTTTGCTTCAATCAATCGTGTCACCATCAGCGGTCGTGACAATTATCCCGTTCCTCGATGGTAATAATTGCAGTAGGCTGCTGTGCAATGTAGTCGTGCCCTGATATCACAATTATGTGCGGAATGAGGACAGGTGTGTGACAGATGCCAAGGGCCCTTAGTCAATCTCAGGCGAGGGGAAACAGCAATATGTACCGAAAGATGATATTCAATAAGTCATGGCACGGTACATTAACAGTAAATTAATGTAGAGCAAAGGGATCATGCTTTCCGACAGTCATTGCTTGCTCATGCTCTTACTAACTATCCCTGACCCCGCAGAAATGGACAGGCCCATCGTGTTTTACGGAATGAAAGCCTTGTAGCGGGCCCTTATTAATACTTTCCTTGAGCCTCCAGATACGTGCACATCATTCCGCCCCGTCACGGCAAACTGAAACTATTTCAAAGCCGCGCTTCTTTCATGCTCTCTCCAACTGTCCCTGAGACATTCATTCCCGCAGAAATGGAAAAGCTCATTGCAAAACCCTAAAAAGAAATTAACATGAGGACCGATACAAACGGGCTGTATTTGACTGCATGTATTTGATGGAATGACAGTCCTGGAACCATGAAACCTGGCACCCGAAAGCTGTAAAGATGGGCGTCTACATGCCATCATTGTGCCACATGACCGGCATCTATCTTACCGATGAGTTGATAACGTATCTCAGGAGACACTCTTCACGCTAAACCATATCCTCGTGGCTCTTTTCTCTCACCAGCTCAGCTATTTCTCTTTCCCTTCGTACTGCTTAAACACCAACTACGCTCCGTCCGACGATAAAATACCGGCGGTACGCGGCGTGATTAATGAGGGAGACTCAGTCTTGAAGGAAATTGAAGGGACGATGGAAGAGCTTGGGGGAGAGGCACAAGCACTAGTGAAGCATCGGGGGAAAAGAGGAGAGAAGTGGACGAATATAAGGCCTTAATTTCCCCCCATTAAGTGTATCAATTACGATATTATTAGCTCTATCTTACTCAGTGTCCTCGACGTTGTCAAACACGAGCATCTGAATGTCTCAGCAAAACACCCAGCCGTAGTCGTCAGCCAGGTTTACCAGCGCTGGCGTGAAACAGCACTTTCGAAAATCTCCTTTGGCGTCATATACACGTTAGGATTCTTTTCTATCCCTCCAAGATGGAATATCAGTATACCTGGAGGGCAGAGGTTTCAAAATTAGTTGAAATGACGGAGGAGTGGATTTCTCGCTCTGTTGACTGTTATCTTTGTGTCGAAATCTACTCGGAACAACATCGGTTTCCATTATACCGGGGGGACAGATCGTGGTCATTGTTACGCGGTGCACCGAATTTCACAAACTCGTGGAGGGAATATGTTCTTCATTGCCACGGTGGAAGGACGTGAATTTGCAACTAAGCTTCCCCCAAGCACAATTTCCCGACTTCCCCGTCATACGTCTTATGACCACCCCTTCCCAATCCACTCCAACACTCACAAATTTCAAACTCAACTGTTACCTGGACAAACCCCAACAGGACAGGCCACTGAGCCAACATCTGGTGTCGAGCGACGAACATTTTCAGCGCACCGACATTGCGCTCGTTGGAAATAGGGTCTTGGACCCTGGCCCACGATATCCTGCGCATGCCTGTAGTCTGGTCCAAATTGGAGCATCCGGTTTCATGGCATCCTTTGCAAATACATTGAATCTTTTTGACGCGGTGAAGGCTTTAGAATTGTTGAAAGAATGCCCCAACCTCGTCACATGCTATCTCCCCCTTGAAAGGGATACCATCATCCCAATAAACCGTGCACCACTTTGGGTCCGCCCTCGAAGAAGTCACCTTTTGCTACGAATTCCTGACACAGGCTGGGCTTCACCGTTCCCTTCGGCTCCTCCCCGAAGTCACCTCCCTGAGACTAGTCTGTCACAACAGATCTCCGAATTGAGATGGCCTGGTACCTGCAAGTTTCAACCGCAACATCCTCATGGACGTCACGCCACAATTCAATGCAGCGGGTACTTCTATCACTTAACTACCTCTTTGCCCAAAGGTCGAAGTGTTCAGGTTTCGCATGGGCAGAGGAGGAGTTGCCCAGGATGAGTTTTTCGACCTCATTGCGTCGCGACGGCGGGAGATTTCAAGCAACCAGTCAGCCTGCTCGCGAGGGGTCCGGTGCGGCTACCATACACTTCGGGACAGAGGGGTCAACATGGAGGCTTTCTCACTCATGGAATTGCCGCATGTCTATCAAGCACCTTGAGTTTATCAGCGTTTCCTTCTGTCGTATCGTTCAATATGTTCGTCTATTGATCTTCACCAGATGCCCTGTCCGAGTCGTCCATCATATTCCCAATTTTTCAAGTTGCCTCTACCACTGCGGTTTTCTCCAGACTCCTCCGAATTATGGTAGACTCTGAATCATCCGTTATCATGAGTGAAGGTAAACTACTCAATTAATTCTGCACCCTCAGACTGCAGCAAAGAGACTGGTTTGAGTCTAGATGTACGTCCCAACAAAATAATCGTTTTGCTCGTCGTACAAGCGCTAAGTTCGGACGGATGTTTCCTTGAAAAATGATGGGCTCTTTCCCGATAGATGGACTATGAATTGAAAGATAGGGGGGATTTATTCACTGGTGATTGTACCGAGCACAGGTTTTCAGTACAGAGTCACGTAGACTAGCACTCGATGGCCGATGGCCGTGGTAGTGTAGATCTAATGGTATTGCAATAGACGCCAAAGGCGCTTACTAGCCAATATCCCAGCAATGGCAACCGGGAGTCTAATCGGCAACACGCCGAAGCGAGAGTAAAAGACAGTATTCAGTAGATCACGAGAATACATTACAAGCAGATCGATGCAGAACAGCATGTATCACACTTTCCGACAGTCATGGCTTGCTTTATGTTCTTTCCAGCCGTCCCTGAGACATTCAGTCCCGCAGAAATGCACGCGACCATTGCAGGACCCTGAAAGAGAATTAACGTCAGGAACGATACAAAACAGCGCAGAGCAGCCGATTGACGTACCTCCACACTTCTTCCAGTTTCCAAACGCTCCACAGGCATAACACTTTTGCCATGGTCCCAATGCTGCAGTCCTCGCCTCATCCTCCAAGTCGATATCAGCTTGGTCCCACCCAGATCCAGGTATATCAACTCGGAGCTCCCAGAGGTCACCAAACGATCGGCTTTGCCCATCACCCTTGTCCTGAGGTATGTATTGGGTGTTGACGTATCCAGAGAACAGATACATCTTCCCCGTGGTATCATCGACGGCTAGCTTGGCTGATGCACGATACGTTGGGAAACCCCTCGACAGTACCTGTTTCCAACGGAGAGAGACGGTGGAATCTGAAGGGTCCCGGTCAATCTTGGTGATAAAGGTATCAGCAAAGAAGCTGTACAGCGTGTCGGTCCCCACTTGTTCAACAGAGGCACACCTGGAAGTGGGACAATACCCTCCAAAGACGGCAACGTGATCGGTGAAAGGGTTCTGAAAATTAAAGTCAACGAAGCATTGTCAACTCTGGCGCAAAGGCAAATGGATGTGAAACACTCACGTAGACAGCCGCCATCTCCGTTCGGGGACATGGTGAATTACCCTCCATCCGCTCCTCTCTCCATCCACCATTGACAAGATCCCAGCTCCAGATATCGTAGTATGGATGAGATTTGGGGTCACCCAGCTCCGGTTCCTTGTTGAACATCGCGCCCAGCCGATTTGCGACACCATACATGACGTAGAAACGTTTACCTTTGCTGTCGATCCAGGTCGAAGGGTCTGTTCGAGGTCCAGGAACGGTATACTCAGGTGGTTTTTTGGACCAGCCCGCATCGCCGCTAAGTAGCTTCCACTCCAGAGTTCGAAAATCGAGCTCCATGAAGATATTGTTCCCCAGCTCAGTCGCATTCGTCTCACCTCCAAACACGTACATCTTTGACCCGAAACTCCTGACCGAGGTCATCTGAACGAGCCTTCCCCACCCCCATGGCCACGCATCTGAGCCTTTTTCAGCCAGTTCATGGAAAGAGGTCGAAACCCGTCCTTCCCACTGGAGCGTCTTCAGATTGAACACGTCCATTACAGGCCCCCCAACAAAGTAGTAGGCCAAGTCGCGTTCAGCGTCCACGCCGAACTCGTACAGGAGCAGCATTATAAGATTGGGATTCGGATAATCAGGCAACCGCTCCCATTTCCTGCACGTCGATAGCTCGATCCTCCAAAACTCGCGGAAATGCGGATCGGCCTCACTCTGCGTTTTGGTTTTATCTCCACCCAAAACGTAGAGATATCCTTTCAAGAGGTCAGAGGATACAGTCGAAAACAATCTTTGAGCGTACCTTTGTGAACAAACGTTCCACATCCAAAGCGAGATGGCAGGTTCTTTCCTGATCTCGGAGTGATCTTTTTCCAGGATCCAAGTACCTGCAGTGAAGGCTCTTTCAAAGTCATCCTTTCCATGAGCCTCGGTTCAGGATGTAGGCAGTCAGTGAGTTGCATCGATTTCCCAAAAGCCGTCGACCTGTATTCTTGGATCCGCCAAGATGACTTGAGGTGATAGTCGTCCCCTGAGACGAGGTAGTAGCTGTACCAGAGCCAAAATGATCCTGATCCAGTATTGTTGAGGGCGATAAAAGCTGAGCCAAGCATGGATCGGAAGGACGCTACGTTGAGCCACAACTCTTCGTATTTGGCGTACGGTGGTTCCCAATCTAGAATGTAGTGATTAATGACCCAATCGCTACAAAGGTAGCAATGCTGACCCCACAGTCGCCCCATGCGCGGAGCACTGAACCGAACGGTTCTATCTAGGACGTAAAATTCTTGGAGCCATTTAAGCACCTATATTATGGTTAAGTTATAGGCAGCACACGAATCGTCGACCTCACCTCGGTGTAATCTGAGCGTTCCCCTGAGCAGTCTGCTGCCTTGAGGTAGCACTGTAATAACGCGCACAGCTCCCAACCACAGGCTACATCGGCATATACTGTTGGACGGGCTCCTTTCGTTGGTACTGGCGCACGGACATACACTTCTGCCGCCTTGAGCCACAGAGCTTTCGCTTTTTCAGGTTCTTGGTCCAATGGTACGCTGTCTGCCCTGTGAGACAATATCTCCATCGCAATAAACTTCCAAATTCGATTGTCTTGTTCCTTCCAGCGCAAAAACATATCTGCCTGTTCGCGGTATTTCACGAGCATGGCGATCCATGAATGGCCAGGCTTCTGATGATGGGCGCAGTAATGTCCACAATGGGAGTCAAAAGATGGATCGTCATCGTCGAGGAGGGTAACGCGAGGGTAGTCTTTGATGTCGTCCAGGGCCAGATCCTCAACGTCGACGGTTTCTCCGCCTAACCTGAGAATGATGCCTAGCATCAATGCCAGATGACTGCTCGGAATTACGAGGTCCATCTACGAAAATCTCGAAGCATGAGTGACAGTAACCTCACACAATCGCTAGAACTAACCTAGCTAGCACCTGGAAGTCTGATGAGAGTTGGAGAGAGAGTTGAATTCAATCACTCCTTTTGATCGAAGTCCAATCCATTTCTGGCCAGTTCGTGCTTGTTTCCCATGAGGTCGACATTTTAAAGGCGTTTTTGTTTCTGCCCATGCCGCATTGGCCACCGAAACTCAACGGGTGACGCGGTGACGTCCGCCCCTGAGAATGGTCCTTCATCTCAACCACTCATGAAAGGACCAATCAGAAAGAAAAAAAAACTCTCTTGGCGCACCGTCGTACACCGATTGTCCTTAAGCTTGAGCCTTGTTTTCGAGGACAAATACGCGTCCAGGAGGAGGGCTTCTGATTTTGTGAGGGTGAAACCCAGAATTGGGGTGCTAGATGGAAGAGAAAAAGCAAAATGTGCACGGACTTGAATATGAAGTCACCGAAGTTCAGAGGACTCCTTGAATCTCCAGTCAGGCGTCGTCCTGTGTTTGGCGCGAGGTGGGAAAATACACACGAACCCAAAGACTAAATTTGGTTGGAATTGGGCTTCTTCTAAAGTCCAGAGTTGAGGTGGGGCCCTGGCGAACGGCACACCCCTAACATGGGGACAGTGGGCTGCAGCTGCTGATAGTTAGAATCCCGCATGTAGGTTTGGGGAACGGCAATGCCCGTGTGGCTCTCCGCTGTATAAATACAAGAGGGCGTCTCGCTTCTATTTGACTACTACCTTCTGCAGCCACCATGCCCGTCCAAGGATGTACCTGTGGACTCGAGGACGAGGAACCTTTGGAGCGGATTCCGTGTGCAAACGGTCCTGCCTGCAAAGAATAGGAATTGATCGTTTGAAGCGCGTGCCGACTCGTCACGTATTGCCCGAACTTGGTGTGTTTTTATCGCATTTCCAAGCCGTCCAATCCTAAATATGCAAACGTGTTCAGCCTGAAGATCCAGTCAGGGAGAAACGCTTTGGCGTTACCCATGCAAGCAAACATAGGTCATCACAGCTGAGCTAGCGAAGTTGGCAGGCGCAAAAATCGCATTCCTTGTGGAGGTCCTGTTGGAGATGTACATAAAAAATCATAGTAGAATGTAGTACTAGCGCGGTACGCAATGCCTGCAGGTAGTATCATAACATAACATCATATGTAGACTTACAAACAACAAAAAAGRAGAAACGACAAGAAAGAAAAAAAAAGRCAAGATGAAGAGAAAGAGAAACATCGGACACATGAGAGACATGAATGATATAAGCGTAGCACGAAGTGCAAACCATCACTTCTAAAGAAAAACGAGGTCCACAACCTCATGCGAGGTCCTCCGCCAGAATCCCCTTGACGCCTCCACTCTGCGTCCTCCCTCCATCCCTCGCACGCGCGGTGTGCATCCGATGCACCTTTCCCGTTGTTGAAGCCTCTCCCCGCCCCCTCGTCCTCGGCATCCTGGCTATGCCCATAGCTATCCCGACTCATGCCCTCGAGGTCCTTATCCTCCTCCCACTCAGCATCGTCACCTTCCCCGCCAGGTGTAACGGGGAACATTATCCGCTCCGTATTCGTCCGACTCACAGAAGGTACAGGAACTGGAACTTGCTTCGCCTTCTTACTGCTCCCCTTCCCCTTCGTACTCCGCTTCTTCACCCCATCGCGATCCCGTGATTTCGTCTTGGCGATAGGCGGCGGAAGTGGCGTTGACGACGAGCTCTGCGACGACGTAGACGGAGGCGATGATCTCGGCTTATCCACCATCATGAAGCTGTCTCCTTCAACAGTCGGATGTCGAGGCATAGGCGTAGGCAACGATGGTTCCACCCAGTCGTCTTCAATATCACCCTCCTCTGGCTCTTCGTCACCCCGCTGCTCCTTCCTGACGGACTCCAAATCGATGATATCGAATTTGGTATTCCCGGGTCCAGGGGTGACGGGGTCATTCCCATCCTCCTCTGTGTCATTGTTCCGACTGCTCGTCCTCGCCTCCACACTCCTCGCGCTCGAGGTAGATATCGACCGGGTATCAAAGAATTGGTCTTCATCGTCGTCATCGTCATCCTCTTCGTCATCGTCCTCTTCATCTTCGTCCCTCCTGCCAAGCTCCCCCTTCAAAATGTCGTTATCATCCTCGTTCTCCTCGTCCTCCTCATCCCCCACAGAATCCACATCCGGCTCCGAGATCGACTCCAACCCCATGTCATCCTCCGAATCTTCAGGCCACGAAGGCGGTTCGTCCTGAATCGTGAAGATCGTCTTGGGAAGCTCCACAATCCTCTTCCTCAAATCCTTCCACTCCTCCTCATTCCTACACAAAAACCCAATCAACATACTAGGATCCAACCCACTCAACGGCATCTTCCTAACCCTCTCGCAATGGAACGTCTTCGTCTCCGCAGCACTATAAGCGGTGCAATAGTGCAGCTGCACGGGGTCCAACTCGATTGAGGTTTCGTCAATGCTCAGGTCGCCGAAACGTTGGTGGGCAGCCTCGGAAGACGAGGCTGAGCCGGGGGAGGCTGGTTGGCTCGCGCTTCTCCAACGACCATGATGACTCTTTCCCTTGTCCTTCTTCAGCTCATACTCCGAGTCTCCAGACACAGAGACCCCNCTCCGAATCCATGGAGCTACCAGAGAACTCCTTTTGCAGTGGGCTAGGGGACGTGGGGGCGTGATAAGAGAATGTGGAGGAGCCGGTGGCACTTGTCCGCGTGGAGGACGGCGAAGTCGGCAGCCGTCGATGCATTCCGCTAACATCTCTCCTCGCCTTCTTCCCCTTCCCTTGGTTATCATCTCCATGGAGAGTCTGCAGCGGGGATGGACCAGGAGGAGCGGGCCGCAGTGGGATCGCCGGCCTCGCGTGATGAGGGTCCAGATAGAACAGATTGTCTGCCTGGGTCCCCACGAAGTAGTACGAACTCTTGGGTCGACCCCCTGCGATACCCACAGATTGAGGGAAAGTATACAGAGCCTGCGGCGGGTTTAGTACGTCTATCCCTATTATGTCAGGGATGCACTGACCTTCACTGTGTTGTAATATATGGGATTGACCCCATCAATTCCCAATCTCACACCCACCAGTACCAAAACTGGCCTATCCCCCCCACGATTTCGTATGTCTCCTGGGACTTCTCCCGAAGTGGTCCCCGTGTGACGCGGCGTGGACGTCGGTTTGGTAAAGCATACCGTCCACCGCGATAGCGACTCCAATGCCTGCCTCTGGATAACCGTTCACCAGCGTCCTAGGGAGGGAGGGTCAATGATGGGTCGAGTGAAAAAGAACATGAGAAGCGTACTTGATTGTCCCAGCAGCTACACTGGGTCCAAACCACTGACCGACGTCAGTACCAAACTCCTTTCCTGCCAATGCCATCCTGTGCACGCTGAAAGGTGCTTCGGGAGCAGGCGTATCAAGGAACCATGTCAAGATTTGCACGTAGGTAGCGTAGTCGGCGGTCAAGACCGGATGTGGCGGTTTCCGCCAATCTGAGAGCTCCGTGAACAGCTGTAACTCGTTGAGATACGGAAGGGGACTCACCTCTACCCAAATGAACGTGAACCAAAGCATTTGCGAGTAAGCTCTGACCCGTCCGGAGCATGCATCCCCATCCAGAATCGCTCGACCACGTCTTCTCCCCTCCAACCCAATTCCACGGGGTTTTCTTCGTTGCCGGAGTGTTCACACTGTCTAAACTCGGCCCACTGCCACATAAATCAGCCAACCGCCCATCCTTGATAGGCGTAGGGAAATGGGATCGGTAGGTTAACCACACTGTTGAGGTAAAGTCGATGTAAAACACAGGAGGCCAGTTGGCTCCTGGGTTGAGTTTCGGATTTGAGCCCGTGGATGAATGCAAGAGCTGCTGTTCGTAGTGATTGGAGCTGCTGGAGACCGATCCAATGGAAGAAGTTGAGGATCTGAAAGAGGGCGGCGATGCAGAGCCCCTCCGGGAAGATGGCGAGCCCACGTAGGACGATGGCGGGGAAGGCTCATAGCCTGGGTGCTGCACACCCATGAGCCAAATGGGGTCCGTGCACTTGTCCGGCGTCGAATCGCTGTCCAGAAGGTACCGCATGGCCTTGTCCAGGTGTCCTTTTCCGTGCTTTGCYGCCGTCAACAACGCCAACGCTCCCCCKCCSCCTCCCCCTCCCGTACTCTTTGACCTGGGTGAACCGTGAGTCGCCAGGAGTGATGGCAGCGACAGGTCTGTCGACGACGATGAGCTGAATGTGTGAGAGAACCAGCCAGAAAGCCTGGTTGGCAAGTTGGCGTCYGGCACGCTGTTGATGGGCCGTTCGGTTTTGGTCCTGGGCCTGGGTATGTCGACAGGTTCGACGATGACAGGAGGCTCTTCCCCTGCCTCTTTGTCCTTGCCGCCGYTGTCCCTCAGAGACCCGAGAAATTTGCTCCCCTTTCTGGGCGTCTTCCCTGGTGCTGGCGTGCTGTGGATCTCAGACCCCGAGGGCGAGCTGCTACGGCTCTCCGCGAGCCCTTGATCWGTCACAGACTTGGATCTGTCTCGCGTCGATTGCTTCTGCAGGAATCGAGGGAGCTTGGACGGCGCATTCTGGGCTGGCGGTGATGATGGCGATGAGGTTCGTGAATTCTTGCTGGTCATGAATACTGATGATCTGAGACGGTAAGCTTTGATAACGGCCGCGTTGTTGAGCTGCTCACCGTGAGTGATGGTGTCAGTATAAATAAGGGTCAATCCAGTGCCCTAAAGAGTGGAAGGAAAAGGTGGGGCAGCGACAGGCGTGGTCGCTGTTGGGGACGACGACGACGACAACGGCGGCGACGATGTGAGCGTTGTGCACAGCCCGTGACTCAACGTGACGCGCGTGACATGGCAAAGCACACAGATTCGAATCTCGGCCGTGGCATTGTTTTTCCCGTTACCAGACTTCCTCCAGTCGAGTCGAGTCAGAGGGCATCCCAGCTTTTCGCTATTAGAGCACGCTTCAATGGCTGGCTCTTCTATATCTGTGGTACCTTCTTCTACCAGGGCTCATTTCATTTTACTAACTTGAATAGGTGTGTCATTGATACATGACAAAACCATGAGCGAAACTGACACCGTGATGCAGCTGAGAGCTTGTTAATAAGACTCGGCCTGAATGATGCGCCCAAAGACATCTCCAGGCTGCCAAAAACAACGTCGCTCGTCTGAATGCCAGTTGGTGTCGCACCAATAGTAGCTGCGCATGCATGTTTCCGGGGATATACGTTGCTTCGCCAGAGGCCAGTGCAGCCAGGCTTGCCATGAGGGTCATCTAGAGCATGAACGTTTCAGGTTTGTCTTCGTTCGGACAGATAGGGAAGTTCGAGTGTCTCGTTCTGCATTCTCAAAGTTTAATTCGAGGGCATGCTGCTTCAAGCCCAGGTCTCTGGAACGGTTTGTATCTTTTCTCTTTGGAGGCCTGCTAAATTTGGCTTTGTTAGAGTTGGTGGATCTCGGCCCCTATTGTCAGAGGACCTGGGTGCCGGACGGATATGCTTCCGGTTCTTGTCTAAGCACTTCTCTTACGTCTTCTTGCGCAAACATTTCTAGGCTTTGCGTACCATCCAAACCCGTCTTCATGCATTGAAAAACCCCAGTTACAGTCTTTATCCTTGTACGGATTAGTTCATATCGGCTCTGACGCAATCCGGGTTCACGGTAAGCAACGTGCAAGGGGACTGCCAAATCCTTATATACAGACCTTTGGGTGTCACCCATTTCAAGGATCTTCTTCACCTCGGCTTGACACCTTTCCACCGGCCATGAAGCAGATTCTGTCTCTGACTGCAGTCGCAGCCAGCGCCATCAGCGCTCTCGCTGCCCAGCAACAACCATTCACCTACCCTTGGGGCTCGAGCACCACTAGCGCCCCAAACCCCGACTCTTACAAGTTCAAATGGCCCGTTAAACGAGTGGCCGTCATTGGTACAGGCGTTGGGTGAGTAGACTTGATATCGACCTCCCAGTGTGCCGTGTTTGACGACGACCATGAATATAAAGAGGTCTCATTGCCTACCGCGAACTCATAGAGAATGGATTCGAAGTGGATATCTACGAGCGCGACAATCTCCCTGGTGGGAACTGGCACTACACTGATGAAACCCCCGTCGACGCCCCAGTCCCCAATGCCCCCATCGCTGTAGGCGACTTCGAGCCTTCGCTTCCACCGCAGGGCGTCAAACTGCCGTATACGGAGGAGTACGAGGAGGGGCATGTTGCGCAGCAGTACCGTCGTGTGCATCGTGCGCCGAAACCGATTTGGGCCTCGCTGAAGTCGAACGCACCTGCGGTGAGTCTCCATCTCCCGGACTATGCAGGTGTTGGTATTGATAGGTGTTCCAGCCGATTCAACAGATCAGGGAAACGCCTTGGCCGAAGGGTACTGAGTGGGGTACGTATCCATGGCAGATCTTCGATGCCTAGCTGACTAGCGGCTTCATAGAGCTCCCACACGCAAAATTGGCCCGCTACATTCGAGCTTTCGCTTCCTGGCATGGTGTCAATGCTAACGACGGAAATCCCAACGCTTTCTACAACACTCGCGTTGAACACGTGGAAAGAAGCGAGACTGGCTGGAGCTTGCTTTCCAAGGAGCTTGTCAAGACAGAGGCGAACACGACCCGCGCCACATGGAACAAGAGGGTATGTTGCCCCTCCCGGTTTTGCGCAGTTTCTAATATGAATTCCTGTAGCATTATGACGCTGTTGTCGTCGCCACTGGTCGGTATAACGCTCCAAACGTCCCTGCGATCTCCGGTCTCGAACAGTGGAATGACCGATTCCCGGGCAAAATCACACATGCCAGGGCGTATCGCCGACCCGAAGAGTTTAAAGACAAAACTGTCCTTGTTATCGGTGCTGCCGTTGGTGTATTTCTTTCGGGTACTACGCGTACGCTCACGCTTCCCCTATAGACCAGTGGAGGTGAAATTGCACGTGAGGTTATCCAGCATGCTAAGCAGGTCTACGTGTCCGTTCGCGTATGTTATTATGTTCTCAGCCGTCCTTCACGAGGTGTCTAACTGAAGGCACATATTCTGCAGCCAGACCGATGTACGCCATGACGAATTGGTTCTCTGCTCCTGAAATCTCACCTGCACTTTATTCTAGTCCGTGGACCGCACTTCCCGCTGGATGTTTTTCTCAGACGTCTGCCCCCTAATATCACTCTCATCGGCGAGATCAAAACCTGCAGCGACCCCGGATCCGGTATCGAAACTAGTGAAATTCACCTCGTCAATGGCACCGTAAGCCGGCACCGGTACCATTCTCGCCCTGGTTCCTGAAGTTGACACTCCCCTAGGTTTTCTCAGGTGTCGACCATATCATCCTCGGAACCGGGTATCGATACACCTACCCTTTCCTTCCTCAATACGTTAACTCCACTCTTGGCACGAACGGGACTCTCCCGCGCGAGGAAGGATACACCCAGCCGTTGATCACCGACGGAACGCATATTCGGTCTCTATACCTCGATGCCTTCTACATTCCCGATCCTACGCTGCTTTTCATCAATGGTATGCAATCTCTGCCATTTGAAACTTTGTAGCCACTGACTTTGTTTTAACTGTTCTTTAGCCAATTTCGGAATGCAGTCTTTCACGTTTGCGGAGTTCGTATCGCTGGCCGCTGCGAAAGTCTGGTCTGGCAAGGCCGACTTCCCCAACACTGCTGCGCTGTGGGAGTGGTACGACAAGGCTGTCGTAGACCGTCTCGGATATGGCAGACAGTTCCAGTTCTACGGTGCTGAGCGGACTCAAGGTGGGTGCTCCATCCATGTCCTCAACTCGCAACAACTAACCCCTACTTTTTTGTACAGCCGCACTTCGATTCTTCGTCGGCTGGCTCAATGAAGCCGCGGACAAGTACGGTGGAAGGCAAATCGATAATCTTCCTGCAGAGTACGTCTCCAATTCCTATCCTGACACCCGTAGTTGTACTCGTCCTGACCATGGTGGGCGTAACGATAGCAATGCCGAAGTCAGCAAGATTTGGGTCAGCGCACGATTTGCAAACCCTGACCACGGGTCCAACTTCCCAAGCAACCTCGTACCTGTGGCGACGCCCGATATCAAGGTCGATGGATCGGAGGCCTGGGCGCAGGACTGGGTCTATAGCGACTGGTGGTAGACTTTYCATCGTCCMGCTATAATGTAATGAGATGTCTGTTGTACTATGTACATGATTTAATAGACTGACCGCCTTGGGACGATAGCAGGAGCTACAACGAAAGCAGTACAATCATTATCTGCTATCTACAGGTTCTGGAAGTGCCTTCGTGGGCGCTCCCACTGGGCGCTAGCGTTCGGTGCCGGAAATTCGCGGTATGTGAATATTCTCAGACGATCKCATGAGGAGATATGGTGCAATGTCCGTCTCTCCGTCCACGTGTAGTGGCTGGTTCCCGTTCTGATTGACATTCGAAAATCTCATCGACCTCCCAGAGACAGAGTCCGGCCTCCGAACCAGCCGTTTCATCCCACAAGGGGGYTCAGCCCTCCTTACTTTCGCTCATTGGCAATGGTATGTACCATTCCAACAGAAAAAAGCGTCAAGTTCCATTTTCACTCGAGTTCCGTCGACAACCCCAGACCGGTCGTAAAATTCACCCATTCACAACCGCTARCATCTTGCCGGCGCCGCGGGACCTGCCAAGCGTCGGCACTCATCAAGACCGTGCACCCTACATMTGATGTGGGCAGCGTGACCTTGGCTCGGCAGGATTCCCAGCAATTCCAAGCGGTTCCTTGAACGTATGYCCATCTCGAAAAAAGCAAAGCAAACCCACAGGGCTGTATAAATTTGTCGCATAAAGAATACGAAGGCATGTGTCTGTAGGGCTTCTGTTCTCAGATGTCTCTTACATATATGGGGACAAATCCGAATGATCGTCTTTGATTGCCTGGTCGAGACTTTGGAGTCGTCTGCTCGATTGGCTGGNGGGATAGAGGTTGTGGGGTGATCGATCGACCGCGATATCAGTCAGCAGTAACTGTTTATCCAACGACTCAGCTCCAGACACCCCAGCTCGTCCTCGTTATCAAATTTATGCACTCCCTACGCTACGGGGGTCCTTTCTATCCATTTYCACCGGGGGACAATCGTTAGGGGCTGAATGTTGTAGGCCTTTCGAGAAAGCCCCTTTCGGTTTTCATGTGCACCCGCGACCGGGCGGCGGTGGGTTGGCATGCGGAATGCAATCTTCAGCCTGAGAATACCCCATGTTGTGACGCAAGTTGTGTGAAAGCGCGCGCCTCGGACTCCCTTTTGGAATGYAAAGATTTTCCTTATATCAGACACACTTAATCATCCTCTCTCCCCAAGGTACCTTTCTCTCTTTCCAGGACGACCCTCTCAGACCTTCACGATGGTCGCCACTACTATCGCKAATACGCTCGGYGCAATGGAGATTGGRGCGATGTTGGCGATGTTTCTGTTCGGTATCTTGACCTTGCAGGTGGATACCTACTTCCAGATGTTTGCAGACGACTCTATATACCTCAAAGTGCTGGTGAGTAAATCTTATTGGTGATTGTATCGACGTAGGCTAACGGAGCGATATTTCAGGTTGCTGTAACCTGGTATGTTTCGCGGAACACACTGCTCACGACRCCCATCTGAATCACTCCTCACTATCCGTATTTCAGGGTCCTCGAATGCGCRCATACTATCTGTTCAGTAGCCGAAGCCTACCGAGGGACGATCACATACTACGGCAACGTTGCRGCGTACCAGAGATATCCRTTGATGGGTGTAGCGACTATATTGGGAGGGCTCATCACCGTTATGGTCCAGGTAAGTTCTTGCGATTTTAAAAATGTGATTTTCAACCCATCTTACCTGGTTTAGTGCTTCTTCTGCCTGCGAGTTTGGAAAGCTCTTCCGAATCCGRTTCGCTACATCGGTGCGGCATGCGGCGCAGCTGCCATCATCAGGGCGGCTGCCGGCATTTTCGTTGGGACAAGACTCGCAGTTGCGAAGACTTTGGTGCAATACCGTATACAATTCGGTTGGCTCGTCAGGACTCTGCTAGCTGCTGGAGCGGCTATCGACGTTGTCATTGCGGCCTCCATGTTGTATTTCCTTCTCACYAAACGCAAGTCGGGCTTTGCCGCGTACGTTTTCCTATGCTTCAGAAACAGTGGCATGAATCTGACCTTTAATAGTACYACTCGACTCGTCGATCGACTGTTGGCTTATACAGTCCGTACTGGCCTRATTACAAGTTTGACTGCCATCACTGTGCTTGTCACCGTGCGTATACAGTCCTGTTCGCGCTTCTAAGACCTGCTCGCTAATTTTGTTCCCGTAGTTTGAGGCGCTCCCTAACGCTTACATCTGGGCTGGAATCTATGTCTTCCTTGCAAAGCGTACGCGTTTAATTTTTCGTCCTACCTCAGCAGCGACTGACGACCCGTTKTTCCAGTMTACTCCAATTCTCTGTTGTCTGCGTGAGTAAACTTACGGTGTTAAAAYGAGGCGTCTATGCTAATGCCGTGTGTAGATTGAACGAACGCCGGCGCCTGAGAATTATAGTTTCCGAGGGCTCTAGTCACGAGATGGATTCGAGGGCAGCGAGGAGGATTAATACGGGAGCACGAACTGGAGTGGGTATCTTGTNNANCTTGTTTTNCNATTCYCCTCGATTGACCATTTGCATTTGTATAGCCTCACTCTAATCCTGCGATCGCGATTGAGATGAACACGACTTCAGTCACCTGCGARGTACGTATTCTTGCGTCCGYCTAAACACCGGGTTGTTGCTTACGCTGGTAATAGGACATCGACCAGGAGAAGAACGGAGCTCTGTACCCTTCGAGGTCAGATGAACAATTCAAACAAATGAGTCATCTGAATATGAGGCACTAGAAGGGCTTGGAATACTAGACCTAGACTAGTCGGGATCACACGTTCGTCTTAGTGGTATTGTATTATTGGTATTTAATGTAAACAACATCCTCTACCATATACCTCATTGTTCCGTTGGCTCAGCGGTCCGCTATATTTGTGTGAGCGGTTCGAGAGTCGACTATTGGCGCNGGCATGTACCATCATCCTGRTCTTTTGAACGTCTTCTTCGAAGCTTTACTCTGACAGCTTTGCAACTGTTTTTCCACCTCTATCATTCTTCCCTTCTCTCTGTGCACATGATCGCRYTCTCTCCAACTACGTCTGGCAGACAGCCTGAGATTTATAGCCTTTGCAGGTGCGCAYATCAGTGNNANNTACTGTGATGCTTCATAGCCTTTCGGGTCGCCCCTTTCGTACGGACCGACGAGGAGCGATCAGGTGACGCGTGATGTTTGCGTTTTGTAGACGCGTCCCAYGCATACGCTGTCCTTTTCACCCMCTCCTCTTCCGTACGACRCGGATCCCAGCTTCGGTGTGTTTATGGTTTGTCCTTACCCGCTCTCCTCGGCTTTGTGAACTTACATACTTCGTCCCTCAGTTGAGACATATTGACTTGGGCCATGACATGATTTCCTCCCTGCCCCGCTGGGATGNNCTCAGCGGCTAATGGAATTCTCCGGTCGTCTGGAAATTCATCCCCCTCYTCTCTCCGTGACYTAACTTGTCAATCGCTACAGGAAAACCCCGTCGACCTTCGCGAGGGGTGAAAACATGAAGCTATACTCAAACCCTCAGGCTTCTATTTTTAGTGCCGCAGCTTTTCAAAATCTCGCAGAACTCAATCAACAGGTCGGTTTCATTGACTTCCAAATGATCGGATTTCACGANNTGTCCACTGTCATGTTGGTGAATTTTGAGCCGATAGCCCTTNANANNTNNNATNCTGCCGGAGCAGGTTGACGTTGACTCCTTCCATCGCAGAACATTRGGCATTCCGGAAYTCTTCAAAATAGATTCATTTT
The DNA here is from genome assembly GCA_027579435.1 of Candolleomyces eurysporus. NCBI lineage: Eukaryota > Fungi > Basidiomycota > Agaricomycetes > Agaricales > Psathyrellaceae > Candolleomyces > Candolleomyces eurysporus. The sequence goes on along the minus strand of JANBPK010000738.1, from coordinate 212,199 downwards.
GAAYTCATTSMTCCCTYRCGGGCTTGCGYTATTGTGCAGTTTTTGGGACAAAGCAGATTGTGGGAAACCAAACTTCCTCCGGGGAGGATGACGCCGTCATTGCCGTCAACTTCTTCCTCACTTCCTGCTCACGACCGTCTCGTGAAGTCTTCTTCGAAGCTCTACCCCGTCAGCTTTGCGATAGATGGTCAGAGAGAAGGTCAAAAGAGACATGGAACTGGGCTACCTTCTCGAAAGCCTCGGCGTCAAACATACTGTCGACACGCGGTCCCATGGACACTGGCATGGGGTATTTTCCGAGGCGGTCGTGGGTCAMCKCKAGCTTTCAGCCYCCTTGGAATGAAATTTAGGKTYTCAAGACAGCTTTCAGGGGATCTGATATCCATTCCGGAATATTCAGGCCTGGACTGCTGTTCATCTTCGTCTATTGCTCTAGTTCCTGAGATGGGGYTGAGGATCAGTGTCTAGCTCCCCATCTTCATTCATTCCCCATGTCTGATCCTTGTCTGCTGTAATGACATCCGGTCAGACGTCCGTCTCCGTCGAAGGCTCCTCCTCTCTAACTGCGAGCAATATCACTCAGAACTAGGTTCGTTATGGTACCTGGGTCTCGGAACCCGACTTACTTCCGACCGCATCTGCATGCAGTCATTCACTCAGATAGACTCTTACCCATGCTCGGGGCCAAATCAAGCGTAAAGGTACGTACGCACGTTGCCTGAATATTAGTTACTCTCAACTAAGCTTGGTTTGGATTCATTTCAAGTTGCTCCTCGTGGCTCTGTAGCTTGCAAATGGTGCRACGATTGCCCTTTCTAGACGGCCCAGCCTCGCTTCAGGAATTTTGATGCGAGAAGGAGGGATCTCATCACGCAAAGTTCGAGTGCTGTTCAAGCCCCTTCTTGATTTCCAGCATCATAGCATCACTTCAAACTATCTATGACCGTGGGTKAGTTGACGTTGACAATTGTCTATTGAGTTACTTTTCCGTGCCTTACTGCCAGTTACTGCCATCGACTTTCTAAACGTAGATTGGCAGSCAGCTCACATCACCGGAAGCTCAACTCCTCCTTCCACCGCAATTGAATCGTGGTAATGGATCGGGAGATAGGAAGCGCTCAGGCARGAGGAGGAAGCCGGGTGGGAGAGAGGCTCGCGAGCATAAAAGGCCGGAGGAGAATCCTAGGAGAAAATACCGCTCAAAATACCGAACGGTAYTCACAGGCTTCTAGTCTTATCTCTTCTTTTCTCAGCAATTAGCAACAGCACCCCATGGTTACCAGAGCCCTCGCAGGCCGTCTGCTAACGTTCACGGCCTTGGCCGTCGTTGTCTACGGTCAGCCCCCAGACAACGATCCCAGATGTTTTTCTCATCTCAYRTTTGACTACAGGAGCCGCAAGTCCAAACGTCGTTCCCCCGGCCCTCAGAGGTGTTCCTAACTCTGTCACCGATGAGATAAACTTGGACAACACCTTGACCGATACGGAGACAATCGTGTCCACCATCCACGTCGTCGACCAGAAGGATGGGCCYMAAGCCGACACCCCTCCCAACCTTCCCGTTGCCGARACTGTCGTCACTGCCGTCGATGGTGTACTCACTGAAGCTGGTACTACCAACTCTTCGGACGTCAGAAGGCGAGGGTTGTCGACCAGGCATCATTCCGCAGCTCACGAKCTGAAGAAGAAACGCGCTATTAGCGATTATAATGTCGTGTTCTCGGGGACGGGGACGGGTCTAACGGATAGGGATGCTTCGATTCAGGGTACAGCTTACCTGACCTTCCGTGTGGTGGACAACTCTACCTACAACGTTSAAGCGTGTTTGGACTTTTGCTCTTCCGAGCCCAAGTGCGGTACGTGCCCCATTAATGCATAKATTTTATGCAGTCCAACTGACATATTGTACCTATAGTGTTCGCAAACTTGTACTACGAGCTTAACAACGAGGCCCTTGACCATTTCGACCGCGAACAATCGAACCTCAAGTGCGCGATCTACGGTGACGTCCACACCGCAGTTGAGAAAACCAACTTTGGTGGACAACAGAGCTACAGGACTGGGGACTCTTTGACGTAYATTCAGCAAAGCGGTGGGTGGGCCTCGAAGGAATTAGTGGAGCCGGACGCTCCTGAGGGGTATGAGCTGGTCTTTGGACCTACAAATGGCGCCAATAACGCRCCTGGGGTGAGTTCATATCAAYTGATACTTCAATTATGAAAGGGTCATATGCTGATATGGATGCTTTAGTATATGGGCTTCGCTTTCCTGGACAAGTACGATGTCGACGCATGTGCTCGCGAGTGTAACTACCGTGGTGCCGACGGCAGGGGCGGAGCATGCCAGTACTTCAATATCTGGCGAGCCGTCGTGGCAGGTGTCCCAACTACGTATTCCTGCAGCATGGTACGTTCTCAGCTCTTGTTACTTTCCTAMTTTCTTCKRCCTTGATCCRYMTTCTTCTTTGTTTGCTGATGATATCWCCGTGCTYACTTCYNTNNANNNNCAGTACTATATCCCTGCCGACGCTTCTACCGCCGTAAACTACGGGCAAGGCGACCTTCAAGTCACCTTCTCCCGGGGGTACAAACGAAAGAACTATATCACCGACGGCGGTTTCGAAGGCTACACCGAATGCTCCGACTTCTGCTTCACCGAATCCTATGCTTCCTGGATTGGAACATCTCCCGCMGGCGGTTATCTCGACGCCACGATCTTCTACTTCGATACCTACGCGCATTCGGGTCACGCGTCAGCGCTTCTTGGTTCGGCCACGTTCGCAGACAGCCTCGCRGGTATTCTGACGTTAACTGAGAATCTCCAAACCGAGGCGGGGAAGAAGTATAGGGTTGGATTCTTCCAGAACAGCGCRTTCAGCGGACCGACTCTCCAAGCCGATGCGTTTGTTGARGTTTTGTGGAATGGGGAGGCAGCGAAGACGTACAGAGTCAGGGACGAAGGRTTCAGTCCAGAGTGGAAGTGGGTTGAGGTGGATGTGGTGGCGAGGGGGAATGAYGTGCTTGCTTTCAGAGGAGGAAAGGCTCCTGCCTGGACCTTCTTGGATGAYGTTGCTTTGTGGCCTATGTTCCAGTGAGGCAYCYAGTGCGCAGTTTCAATTGTTGGGACTCTGAACCTTTATATATCGCTYTCGATGTCTATTACTAATTATTGTCGTGATCTCCGTCYGGTGTATAAAATCMCCTTTTTGTTGACYTAGTMTTGTGATGGTCGCTGAAAAGCAACGCATTGCCCTCTGGATTCTACCATSGGTTGATGTATATGAGGCTCTTTGCATGAAGCRCKCAGCCGTTAACGCCGACGTGTGTGGCTTTGTTTGGACTCATCTTCCGCCRTTGACAYTCGGATTGTTCAAAACCCYTTTCTCTCCCGTACTTCCACATGYGAAATGACACCTACAGGAGCGATRYGTTTTTGGTCATCTAAGTGACGATGAGCCCGCTAATAGTCACAGACCAATAGAAAYGAGGAGTATGTGGGCTCTCGAGGCTCGGGTGCGTCATCCATCYAGGAATGATTCGATTGTAGAACTGATGACAACATATGTGTGATAGAGACMGTAGACTAGATTAAAGGAGCGTGATTATAAGGAATGTGGGTGAGAGTGTTCAAGAAAAAAAAGAGAATCTGAAAACTCAAATAGATTCAGTGATAAGCGCAAGAGCCTTCTCTGAACGRGGCTGGATCGAGCACTTATATGGCTTGGGATAGCTAGAGAAGAGACAGGTTGAGCAGCGGTCGGGRASGAAACACAACAAGGAGCCTACCTGATAGTTCCSGATGTGTTCTCGTGGACGGGGACGATGATAGCGCCATTTTCGTCAATGGCATTGGTAACGTTGAATACGGCAAGAGACATGGTGATGGTCGACCAGAGTGATGCTTCAGCCAAGTACATGCCTGGGCAGACACGGCGGCCGAATCCGAAGCAAGCACCGCGAGGATCTCGCTGCACTTCCTTGCCTGCGGCCGGAATGAAGCGTTCAGGGTCGAACTTGAAGGGATCAGGATAGACTGCAGGGTCGTGGAGGATGCCCCTTCAAGGAAGGTTAGCACTTCATCTTTCGTCACGGAAAAACGAAAATACTCACCAGAGATTAGCCAGAATCATACTATCTTTTGGAATGAAATAACCGCCGACATATCCGTCTTCGATGGCGACATGTGGTACACCTAGAAGATGAGTGAGCACTAGAAGACCACAACGGCGACAATACGCGACAAACTCACCGCTTGGGGCAACAGAGTTCCAGCGAAGAAGCTCTGTCAACACGGCGTTCGTGTACGGCATGTTGGGCCTGTCTTCGTGAGTAGGAAGCCTATCATTTCCAACTACGGTGTCAATTTCTGCTTGAATCTTCTTCTGAACATCTGATGGCATTTCATCTGAGTGCTGATCTTACGAAATGAAGTACAGTCGACTGACCTGGGTTCAAGACCATAGCAAGGTAGAAGGCGTATTGCGCAGAGACGGTTGTGTCAGCACCACCTGAGTAGCCATCGAGTGAGTACTTGGTCGTTTCGTTCACTGGGTTGTGCTCTTACCTCCGTACATAGATGCAGCGACGAATTTGATGTCTTCTCTCTCTTGCTGCGATATCTCGTCTTGCAGTTCGATGCTGGTGGAGACAAAGGATGGAGGAGCTTTTCCGGCTGCCTATCCTCTGGGTTAATTTTCGCGAGCTTTGCAACCGGATAAGATAACTAACCATCTGTGATTTCGTATATTCAAGTGGAACTTCGACCATTGCGTCTGTGTCTTTCTTCCACAGTGCAGCCGTCTGAAGGAAACCAGTACCTGGGAGCCATCCCGGAAGTTTTCGCAAGGACGGGAAGAAATCGACCACGAACGCGCCGGGAATGGTCGCTTTGTTGAAATTTTCGTTAGCTCCTTCGATCAAATTGACGAACGGATCGGCGCCTTCTTGAACATCGTAGCCATAGGTAATCTTCAAGATGATACCGCCAGTCAATCTGTTCGCGACAATCAGCTCTGAAGTAAGTTCATCCTCATGAATAACTCACTTTCGGAGGTGGCTCATAAGTTCTTTGGGATCCTTAAGGACACGTTGCAAAAAGGTCCGAGTCAGGGTCTGGACGAGGGCGTGGCGGTCTTGGATAACACCATTGCCAATATATCGCGCGAATTGCTTTCTGTAGTGTCGGAATCGAGGTCCGTAGCGCAGCAGAACCAAGGTATCGCTGTAACCAACGAGCTCTCCACCCATTTCCAGGCGCGGACGTTCCGAATAGATGGCACTCTTCTTGTCAAATTCCTCGAGAGCGTCGATGGTGTTCAGGATGATCATGGGTCTGCCCAGCAGACTGACCGAGCAAATTCCACCTGGTAGCCTAATGTCAGGGACATCGACGGTCGCTGTTTTCGCAAGACTCACCAAATTTCCGACCCCACTCTGCGAAAGTGAGCCATTCCTTTTCCTTGGGCATGTCTGCGACATTCTGAGCCCCTAATCAGCCTCCTTGCTGGGCGGAAGAGATAGCGGGTACGTACMCCCCACAACGGGCATGCCGGGCGGTCCGGGAGGAAGAAGCTTCTTCGCATCGTTGCGCTGGCCAAGGTACGACTTGAGGATGTACAAGCCGATACTGAGGAGGCCAATATCAACGATGGTAAGGCTCTTGAGCATGGCTGAAGCGCAATTTGTGCGCACGTCGAGGTAGGGTCTAGAGGTGAGGCCTTCGAATGCGTCCTGAATTGACTTTTCTACATATGTGGGTCCGACCACCGGCTCCCTCGGGCGCCTGCCTACTTGGGTTTACCAATCCTGAGATTCCGATAAGTAAGTTATCAGAAAATATCATTCATAATTTTGATACGCGTTCCCCCAACTGTCTACAGACCCACACACGCAAACACAATGCTGACGGGCAGTCGTAGCGTAACCCTTAGTTGCCAAGCCTTGCATTTGTGACTTCAGATCTTGACTTGGCTTTTTGCTCGCCGAAAGATACGCAAGAGTCTTTGGTTCAGCTAGGGCGGCTATGTGACGAGCCAGGTCAGAGGAAACTCAATATAATTCCGTCAAAAGAGTCCACTGATCTTGATTTAGTTGTTTTTATTCATGCCCACATCTGGCCCTGTGTGGAGCGCCACCTGACACTTCAATCTTTGATGACGGGCCAGGGCTCCGTACTCGTGCCGCTCGCGGTCTCCAGCGGCTCATTCGTTCTCAAGGATAGTCGAAACAGCTGGGTTTCAGATTCTTGCAGGTGAGGAGACTAAGTTTATTCAATTATTTCGTTCGTACCCACGCGGGACGATCTGGGACGATCTGCTTCATTCACAATTTGATGATAGATTCTATCATATGGTTACCGTGCCATACCCCATTTGGAGGTTCTCATGGCTGGGGTGCCGAAAACTGCGAACGTTGTCCAACTGTCACCTTGGCCCCACCCTGCTTCTGCCTTCCTTGTCTATACTATTTGGATTACGAATAATGGTCCTGTCCACTTCCTAGAGAGGAGAGGGAGGGCCTTCGGGAAAGTAGGCACGTATTTTGACTTGATTTATTTTTGAAGAAGCTTCCGTTCGTCATCATGATTCATGATCTACCACAGCCGAGGGTAGAAGTGGAGTTTTTGCAGGCGACCGGCTGCTATATTCGGCAGCATCCATAGCAAAGGTCAGCGCGAAGCCCGTGCTACGTCGCAATCTGTCCTGGACACTTCTAGGGACTTTGTCAAAAGGAGCCTAAACCGTTCCAGACTTCGTTCAGGCACGTCGGTTTGCACCCTGGAGGTCCAGGCTTGGTTCAGGCTCTGGCTCTAGCAGAACACACAGTTTCGATACATTCAAGTCTGAAGCCATCCCCCACAGGTCACAGTAAATCCATTTCATGCACAACGGTTGCAGGTTCACTTGTCGCTAACGCCAGGCGAGCGACTCTGTAACTGTTTGCACCTGCACATCGGCCCGAAGATCACTATCGCTAATCAGGGTGGCCGAGACAAGAAGAGCATCCTTCCTCTGTTTCCACTTGGTATCCACCCAAGCTGAGGGCAATACAACATGCTGGCATGGATTCGGCACGCCTTATCGCTTTCGGGGACGACAGCGGCACCAAAGCCAGGGTGGTCTTCTGATGGGACGGAGAACGACAATCGAAGGAAGCCAAAACAATTTTAAACCTTGCCGTAACGCCGTTTCTAGACGCTCGCTGTCTAATCCATTTGGAGCAATTTCCACCGCTGTCCTGCCAGCTATGCAGGGTCGCTACTTATTTTATTGGAGATGGCGAACGGAGCTTTCCAGGAAGTTATAGAAGTCCCCTCGAACTCCTACACTAGCTTTTCCTCGTCCATTCCTTTTCTTTTCCCCTTCCCATTTGACTTCTGTCTTGGACCCAACTCCCGTCACTTGCTACGATGTCCGCGACCTTGGATTATGGAGCAGCGCTTGACAATACGTACGTCCCCTTTACTTATTACGCGACTTAAAGGACAATCTAATGGTGCATTCCATAGGATGGGGGCAATGTTCATTGGTGTCATTGTCAGCGGTGTCCTCCACGGCATTTGTCTGGTCCAAGCGTTCTTCTACTTCATGAGTGCGTTCTTTCATTTTCGACACCTCCAGCACCCCTCCAATACAAATCTATCTCCTTGCTTTTAGGCCAACCAAAAGACCCTCTCCTTATCAAGGCCATGGTACGTACTTCCTTTAGGGGCGTCCGTCGCGTTGACTCACAGTAATCGCTAGGTGCTTACCACCTGTACTTTCGATTTCGTTCATTTGAGTTGGATCACACATTCCAGTAGGTCGTCACTGTTGCCGTACCCAAGCGAAGACTGAGTCCCCTGCTAGTGTACCATTATCTCGTGACGAATTTCGGGTATGTTCTGTGCCGGAATTTGACTTACTCAGCTCTGAATGGCCCTCCAGAAAGGAAGATGCACTTCAGCAGCTCGTTTGGTGAGTCGAACAAACCTGCCTCTGCCTTACCGACGCTTACTCAATTTCCTCGATAGGTCCGTCCTCGTATGTTTCCCACTTCCTTCTCCCTGGCGACAAGAACTCACCTGAGCTCTGAACCCAAGATGGAAGCCTTGCTGACTGTAAGTTTCAACGCGTGCGATTCGGCCTTACCGTAATGCTAACATGTGCCGACAATAGGGACTGAATGGTGCCATGGTACAAACGTATGATCGCCGGTACTTTCTCTCGTCCTTGAAACTGATTCCATAATTTTCCAGGTACTACACCTATCGTGTGTGGCAGTGTGAGTCTCCCGTCTCTACTTCCGTTGAATAAGTCACCGATGCTTCGTCAGTGAGCAAGAAGAATTACTTCCTCGCCGGTCTTATTCTCTTGTTGATCCTAGCTACAGCTGGTGAGCGCATTTCAGGCTTTTTATCATGCGGTCAACTCTGACATGATGCGAAGGTTGCGGGACAGGTACGAAATCTGACACTTCTTATGTTAGCGTACTAATCGACTTGGCGCTTTCTATCAGTATGGGTTATCCTCTCGTATGTTCTAGATTCCTCATCTACCATCCGCATTTATTAACAATCATTTAGGATGCGATTCGAGACTTATCGGGAGCTGCTAACAATCAATGTATGTCTGCTTCGCGTGTTTCTGTCCTACGTCTGACCTCGATATCACACAGCCACTCACGATCACCATCAACGCCCTCTCCTGTGCTGTGGACGTACTGATCGCTGCCAGTCTCTGCTGGATGTTGCACAACTCTCGCACAGGATTCAAGAGGTCAGGTTCTGTGTACCGTTCGGAGACCCCTTTCTCACATCTTTGTTAAGGTCTGATAACATCATCAACAAGCTAATGATTTTCGTCGTCAATACTGGCATGTAAGTAACTTTTGTTTTGCCTGTAGCTTTGTCGCTGATTTGTTACACCCTGCAGGCTCACTACGTAAGCCAAAGACTGATTAGAGCGTATTCCCTGGCTAACTCCCCCTCTAGTTCTTGCGCAATCGCGTCACTGGTGGCGGTATGTAATCATTTCTCGTTCGACCGATCGTCCGACTCAGCTGATACCCTACATCAGCTTGTCGTCTCGCCGAACACTCTGATCTATGCGACGTTCTACTTCTGCATTGGACGGTGTAAGTTCATGCATGGCTACCCACCGTTCCACAAGTAACATTTTATTATCCCAGTCTACACCAATTCGTTCATCGCGACGCTCAATGCCAGAAAAGGCCTTTCGGGAAGCAACCAGAATACCCAGCAGGATAGCAGCAATATGATGATGTCTGCCCAACGAAGTGCATTGTCAAGCAACGGGAAGAGGGCCCTGCACGATATTGCGATTCGTATTGAGACTACCCAAGAAGCTCTCAATGACCGGAACGAACGAAAAACTCCACTGGTGCGTTCCAATCCCTCGACTCCTTGTTTCATCCACTGACTATGAATGTTCCTTGTCTGACCAGTAGGCTATTCGGCCGACTGCAGACGATAGTGATGATACGTCACAATTATCTACAGAGAAAGCTTAGTTACCTATGCGTAGCCAAAAAAAANAAATGTTATTTACATTAGATCCTCCTGCCAATACACGACGCTAGACTTAGCACAGCATACCTTACTTGACAACTGTGATACCTAACGTAGAATTCCTTTGGCCTAAATTTATTTTTTTATTTAATACAATGGATTTTTGGGGCGGACGTGCTTCTCGAATGATTTTAGCCTTTTGAAGCTATCGATCCGGAACATTGAACCCACTTCAATTGTCACTTCTATTCTATCCAGAAAAATGGAGAAGGCATCGATAATGGCAACTGAACCCATGACACAGATAGCGGGCAAGCCATCAAGGAACGAGTGCATCTTTTTGATTTGCACGAAAAACTATCTAGTAGCCACAGCTTGTAACTCGGAATGGCGTGCTGGGCCCAGCTGGGTGCCTACTGCTGGAGACAAACTGAGATGCCATCTTTTCTCGGAGACCGCTGTGTGCATGTGTGAGCTGGTGGTCTCGGATTCTCGGGGAGTTCCAAGTAGCGCGTGCAGAGGAAAATGACATAAAGACGGCTGGCGGCACGACTAGCTACCCCATTGGATCTCCCCACACCTTCTAGCCCAGATTGACCGCTGCGCGCTCGCTGTTAGCAAGTGCTGAAGGGGAAATCAAATACTGCCAAATTGAGATCATCGTTATCATAGTTAATTGGCGTTTGCGTTAGAGATAAGAGAAATAGAACGAAGCTTCGAAGGAGCGGCCTGCTGACTATCGACATATGTTTAGGTAACGAACCTTTCGTCGGGTAAGCAGTCAACAAAAACGAGGGGATGGAGACTGAAAAAANCAAGACCTCCATTATGATTGGACGCGAATCAACTTTTACCCGACAACACCCTAAGGTCGCTACCTACCGGTACCGGCAGCAGTCATCGCCTTTCCAGATTAGAGCCTTTCAATTTTCCTAAGTTATTGTAGCCCTGGCAAACCCTGTGAAGAAGCTGACACGATTGGAGAATACCCCAGAGGGAACTTTTAAATCTTTCAGGGTTTATGCTTCTAGCGCGCCACAAGACTTAGCGATCGAGGCATTGGGAAGTTACACGAACGAACTGAATTTCTGGTGATTTACGATAGCAATCGAATTGATAAACGTAACAGTGAACGTGAGGCCTCGCGACGTCGGGTGTGGCGAATCAGTCGTCAGAGGCTCGACAACAGCGCGATAACATGCTCTATTCAAAAGCTACCTGCTTTCAGCATCTCCCAGAATTCATGGGGCAACAGAGGCTCCGCATCTTGATCTTTCCACACACGTATGAATCGCATATTCAGTAGGTAACGGTAAACCAAGGGTCGAATGTCGATTCAAATCCTAACTTGAAGGTGAGATTGTCGCGGAGCTTCCTGAAAACGTTCAGGCTTCGGGAGAAGGTCTTTTTTNGTGGACCGATGTGGTCTCATGAAAAATCGAGATCTTAAAAGACCTGAAAGGACGATATGCAGATGTGAAAACGGGCAGAGGAGGATGGCTTCTTGACAGCTCTAGAGTAATAGCGCTCCGGTGTGATGTTGGAGGCTAAGATTGACTGAACTATGTCTTTTCCGACGTGATGCACCATTCCTCGAACAGCTTCTGACTCGGGGAATGTGTGTTGCAATTTTCGTTGGACTGTTCCGGACAGCATCACAAGCCTAGAAATCAAGCATTATTAACGTCCAGTGGGTGATTGCTGGAAGAAAGACGGGGCCTTTCAAGTCCGAAACCCGTAAGCGGATTCGTGACATGGAAAATATTTCCCTTCTTTTCCGGAAGGGAAACTGGCGTGGCCCAGGATGGGCTATGCACAACCAACAGCATTCCGTATACTTGGTCTGAAATTTTGGACAAACCTAGGAACGAAGTTTGGGTAGATGTCCTACCCAGGGAGTCCAGTGTCGGGGAAGCATCGCTCGACAATTCTCTTCAGAGAGGGTCCAACGCGAACCCGAGCAGGATAATATTCTACTAAAACAATGAGATTGGGAAGGTACATAAAATGGTACTTAGGCAGCGGTGAAATTGCAGTATCTAGGTTGAGATAGGATACAAGACTTGAGCGGAGTATGTTGACTTTGAGGTCGTGCGGAAGCTGAGAGCAAACCACAGCGTCATTGAGCAAAAAGTGGTTCAATCCAGGTTCGAACTGGAGACCTTCTGTGTGTAAGACAGAAATCATAACCACTAGACCATTGAACCGACAAGGTTTCGTTTCCCTCTGAATTACTCCGTGTACATACATACAGGGATTTGTTAGTCCTTACAACAGAACAACGAAGCAAAAGTCCATATAATGTCCAGGTTAACGAACATTTGAGAAAGCGAATGTGGGGGTTAACTAAAGTCCAGAGATAAAGAACGACAGACTCGAGCATTGAATGTCCCAGGAGATTCCAAACAACGTTCAAGGCCACGAAGCCTTGATGAGGTCCGCAGCCTTCTCGGAGATGCCATACAACGTCGACATCAGATGTGCGCTGACTTGCGTGGGCATGACCGAAGCGTCGACAATGCGCAAGTTGGCGGTATCGTACACTTTCAGCTGAGCGTTGACCACACCTATCGGAGAAAACGGCGTCAAATGGAAGCCAACGACCACAGAATGAACGATGAGTCTCTTACCACCGAGGTTGCGTCGCATCATCGCACAAGTCCCGACTGGATGAGAAACAGCGTTGAAGTTGGCCCGGATCCAGTTCTTCCAGTCCTGGTCGCTTCCACGATTAGCATTGTCGGGAACGGCATTTCCAGGGATAGTTTCGCCAGTCGAAAGCGAACTGATAGGGAGAGGGAGAGGTCAATGCCCTAGCACTCTGTTCGATGAAAATGGCGACATACCTCATTGGGGGGCTGGTAAGGACACGTCGAGAGAGACGTGACGCGGCAACTTGAACGTCCAGATCGAAGTCGGTTCTGAAGTAATTGACGTTGACAGTGGGCTTCATGAATGGGTCGGTCGTCTTCATTCCGAGTAAGAATCTAAGAAACCGGAGGGACAGCAACTCGAAAGACGGCTCACTCTGATCTTCACGTTTCCACGACTGAAAGGAAGCAGATTCCACATCTGGATGCCCAAACCCGAAGTACTGCGGAGAAAGAGTTATACATAGTTCTGTGCGAAATCTGACAGTAAGCTCGACGTACACTGGGTACCCATAGTTGAAGAACAACTCAGCAAGGGGAGCTAATGACTTCAGTGAGCCTCGCATCTTCGCCGAGATGAAAAGAAATATACCGTTATTGTTGATGATCAAATCAGCTTGGATTTGGAATATCTGCTGAAGCGCTGAAGCTGATAACCCCGAGGTAGTGGCTTCCGTGGCTGCCCATGACGCCAGCGACGATCGAATACGATTGACCTGGGTGCTAGCTTGCGAGCCGAAAAGCTGGTACAGGTTAGGGTATGCGATAACGTTTGAGGGTCCTCGTCCACCGGGGTTAAAACCGTTTCCACCTGCGCCAAGCTGGCTCATCGTCTAGGCTCAATTGATTAGAGGTTCAACTTAAAGAGGGTAATCGCGACAAGAGATGCAAACCTGTTCCTGAAGATTCTTTCCAACAGTCTTTAGATCAATACGGACAGGAACCCCGAGGGGACTAAGAACCGCAGAATCGCCGATCCCAGAAAGTTGCAACAGTTGGGGTGTCTACATTTGACTTAGCGTTAGGAGTGTAAGTAGGAACGTAAGAGGCGGAAAGACGGACCTGAATTGCACCAGCAGCGAGAATTACTTCTCGCCTCGCGTGAGCGGTGTACCTGGTTGTACCGCCACTCGCAGGGGCAAAGTTGACGCCAGTGGCAGTCAATGGAAGTCCAGAAGAGTTTGACCAATTAATTTTAGTCACCTACAGATAAACGTCAATACCGATTGAGTCAATTCGAAGTGGAGACTCACGAGGTGCCTGGTCAGAGTAATCCAGTTTGTCCTTTGACTCTCGGAAGGGGTCAGGTACGCCATGACCGAAGAAGATCTATGGTCACTATCACGCCAGTTAATTGTCTAGGTGGTAGATGTCAGGATCGAGATGGAAAGGCGAATGCATGGACTGACCAGTGGTGTGATGGATACGCAATTGGGCGTCCCACCGTTGAGGTCCTTGTAATGATTGATTCCAGTCAAGTTCACCATCGTGTTGATGAACGCGCCTTGTTGAGGCCCTCCGTACATTTGATTGGGATTCGTGACCTGAACTGGCCCGTCATAGCCATGATAACTGGAGATATACTGTGCGCCTTTTGCAGCCTGGTCACTGTTTGGCGGCGAGAAGGATTCAGACTACATAAGAAAGATTTAGAAGCCGGAGAAGATTGAAGTGAACTAGATCAAACCTTCTTCATGTAATTCCACATGCCCTGCCAATTCCAACCGACGCTTGCCTCAGAGGGTTCGAGGAGATTTGACCAAGCGTCGTATTGAGCGTTCAGACCACGAGTAAAAGCTGCACCGTTGATCGAAGCTAATACCAGATGAGAAGGACATTGCTACGTCAGATTAGTATGAGTGAAACACGTACTACCACCACCGAGGGTTTTGCCACCAATCATTCCCCTTCCTTGGTCCGTTGGCCAGTTCCACATGAGCTCGGAACCAAAGGCTTCGCCGTATCGGTAAATGTCGTAAACTCGAGGGTCGTTCCTGTCATCTCCTCCGGCTTCGATGACAAGGACGGTGACTGAGGGATTCTCAGCCAACCTGGCTGCGACCGTTATGCCAGTCAAACCACCGCCAACGACGATATAATCATATGTTTTGCCATTGACTGAAGTGGGTGACGTGGTGACGCCGCGCTTCTGCAACTTGGGCGCTGCAAGAGCAATGTTAAAGAACGAAAGTGATAAAAGAATGAAAGTGCCTAGAGAAGGCATGATGAGGGAACCGGGGAGAGACTGAAACTGTAGCACGTCACCGTCAAACCGGTCTTAAATAAAGCTCGGTAACCTCGAGGGTTAAAACGGAGATACGTCGCCCAGTGGTATTGATTGAGATCTCCTTGTCTCTTCTAGCCCGGAAAGCAGGTAGCCTTATCGGGCATTCAAGAGAGTTCCATGAGACATCGCGACAAGGAACGCCTGTGTGCAGCCTCCAGAGAACGAAGGAGCTCCTTGCAATTCTGAAGGCAAGCAAAGCGGCAGTGTGGGGAAACGGCTATTTTAAGCCGACACTGACAGTGTGCGATGGTGATAAACGATACTGATATTGATCACTGCTCACCTGCGTGAAACCCAGACAGCCGTGCAAGGGATCCACCCGGAACGTAGTGCCTGACTGGTCATTCTACTAAGAAAGGTGCAGAACGTAGCGAGAGTACCTTATAGTGCTCATGGAGCGAAGGCGTACTAAGGTTGTGGCATGTAGTGCACGCATGATGAGAGTAGAAACAAAGGAGAGATGGCCAGTTTAGGATCCTACATCAGTAAACCTACTTTCTATACACCCTGTCAAGCTAGAAAAGGTTAGATAAATGCTGGAAGTCAAAAGTCCAGGTCAATTTTAGCAAAAAGTCAGGCCAAATTTAGCGGGGGAATGGCCAGGAAAAGCGCGAAAGAACGAATGCGTTTTGTTTGGTTTCCTGATGGCCGACTGGGGCCTCGATACTGGTGCTAGTGGCAAGAATTACAAATAAATGTAAAATAAATAAAATTCCAAAAAGGAAGGAAAGAGAAGAGGAGGAAGAGGAGGGAAGATTCGATATTTTGTCTCGTTCTTATGCGTTCAGTCTTGCGTTGCACACAGATGATGCTCGTCGGTTGGGACGTTGACGGGGCTACCCTTATTTGGATTAAATGCCATTTTTTCATAGGGCTCACTGGATACTCGCTTCCTGTTGATGAACTTCGCACCTTTCCAGATAAAAATCCACACAAAATTCGGCTCCAGGAGCTGGCAGGGTAGTGAACGGATACTGGATGAGATTGTGTTGATAATCACCGAGCTAATCTAATCTTCGGTGCAGCCCTTTTTCGCGACCCGCATCACGCACAATGCTTGTCGAATGGCAAAGCTTCCTCCAAGGGAACATGAGCCAGGACAGCCTTAGGGAGAACGTATTGATTTACTGTGACTGTGTATATATCAAGTTTTGGTACATATACCTGACTTTGCGTGTCCTATGCGCGCGAAGGTTTAGTGAAACAAGGGTCTCATACTTCCCGATTACAGGGAGGCCGAGGCAGTGAGGATTTTCACAACACTTGCTTAAAGGCGTGTGCTAAAGACCTTTTCCAAACCAATCATTCGACTTCGACATCCTACGTTGAGGTCAGGTCGCCTGTGGACACAGATTCCGCCTGTCGACGTCGACGAGGCCAGACGAGCGATAGTGGGCGCGTGTCTTACATAATACGTAATGCAGTGCGAGTTTGAAACTCAGTAGGAGTTGAACCAACAGTAAACCTCGAGGAGCACCGACCACGGATAACAGAAAGATATTCAGTGCAGCATAGGATAGCGAACCTGGATGAACGATCCAACGACGCTAGTGATTCATTATTCCTTTCTATCAGGTGGTGTCACCAGGGCTGACGGTCATAGGTACATGAAAGTTAATGTCACCTGCCTGTCGATTGCGCTAGTCGAGGCCCGACGTGGCCGTAATGTATCTTTCGATGGCCCCCAAGCTCGGACCCCNTCGGACTACGATACAGCTTAAATGAAAAGATCATATGGAGTGAGTGGGTAGGTCCTCGCTCACCGGGGATACGACGGCCACATGCACAGGTTCACTCTGAGCGTCGAAAGAAGTCAGAGTAGCACCGAAAGAGATCCTTGAGTCAAGTTAGCAAAGATAGGGCTGGTGAGGAACGAACACTTCTCAGTCTGAGCCAAAATGCACCTTGACGACAACAGAGTCTACGTAACTGAGCAGGGCGACAACCTTCCGGCGTTCAAGTTTGAGCGCAGAGTCTTAATCTCTCGGCCAATCTCCAACGTTGATAGTCTTCCGGGTTTCAACATCCAGTGCTTGAAGTGTAAGCCAGCTCAAGGGATGGGAAGCTCAAGGACTGTCTAAGCTTACCAAATTTGCTCGCCTCGCCCTCACTTACATTTTTGCATGATTACAGTTGGCCCTAGAAGTGCTGGTCAAGCTGCGTTGTCCGCGGTACTTCGCTGACGGAGATGATGTCGACGAGAATCAGATCAAGAGAAAGAGAGATTGAAACGGACGCACTGAAATCTAGTGTTGGCCCCCAAAACAGGGGCAACGAGGCCTTTCGGTCTTGTTGGAAAGAACCTTTCGGTGTTCTCCATGGTTCGCGGGGAAAGCAGCGCCAACAGATTTGTTCTTCGCATTTCCATATTCCACCGGTCTTTGTCTCCGTCACCTTCATTGTTACCAGATATGGAATCTTTCCCTCAAACAGTTCGGTATGCCATACTCGAAGCAGGTCTCAGATTTGCAGCACGAGATACAGAAGGGTTGATGCTTATCTATTAGGAAGTCCAGAATTGAGAGAACCGGTGAGTCCGGTATATGACTGTTGCTCGTCCAACCAATCGGCTGGTGAAGCCGACCAGAGAGCGACTGATTAGAAATAAGTTTACTTGCCCATTTCTCTCTTTCTTCGGGCACCTGGTTTTGCTTGCCCGCTATTGGCGTCTATTCAGTGACGTGAAGGAAAGGAGATGCACCATATTAGCTCCCGGCGGTAACTGCGGCGTGAGAAAGAACTCTAGGCTTCGAATCTTTGAGAATAGTGAGCTATCGTGATTCCGGGAACATTCCACCCATCCCTCATGCGGCGCCGTGCTTGCTTTAGCCTTACGTACCGACAATCGTCCCACCTTGGTGATTTCCTTGCCCGTGAGCTGGATTCTGAATTTACCTTTGCTCTCGGCGCGATTGCAAAGGCTATCTATCCTCACCGTAGCTGTATTTTATTACGAAGCTCCGGTGAACAAGCCAAAGTTATTCGCCTCGTCAAACAAACTCCAGACTCGGAGACCAGCACCGACCAAGGGAGCTCTGTTACGACCGGGAATTTGTGGGAGTGCCAACAGACCATAGATCTGTCAGAATTCATTTAAACAACCACTGTATGAGCCAGGTGAATCGGGGACTTCGGTCCCATTGTTGGAATAAACTCTTTGGAAGCCTGGCCAAGGTCGATGGATAAGGTAAACGACCAGTTGCCAGATCAAACAGGGCTCATCCCTGTCCTTTACCATCTTGTTTTCTCCCCCACCCTATACGTTCCCTCATGTTTAGCCAAGGATCCATTTAGCAGCAGGAGAAGACAGAAAAACATATCGGGGTTTCCACGTGCGCCAATCTGCCGCGGAGTCGAAATTGATCTTTGCCGAGCACTGCTTCCCCAAAAGGGAGGATATATCCCGATGCAAATGTGCTTCAGAAATAGTTACAGATCTGCCGCGAGTGCGGGGTAGAATCTGGGAAAATACGTGTTTCCTTCTGAGCTCGCAAAAATGGTGACAGTCGGATCAAGTTGAAGCATAGAGGAGGTTTTCCAGATCTCACAGAAGAAGACTCCGTCGTGTATCTGGCGCCTCGCCACGCGGGCAACGGCGAATTCACACTCCTTTCGAAATATTTATAAGCTGAATAGTTTATTCGATTATTGCAATTACTTAGATCGGTGGACTGACCGATATTCGGCAGGTGGATAGCTTGAACATACACCTTACATCAGATCTGGTCAACCATGCACGCCTCATTTGGGGGACTTGATTCCATTCGAGTTCCATACAAAAAGACGCAAGCATCAAGATTTTCTCCTTTCCTTCCTGCGGATGGACCCTGAAGTTCGACCACCTCCCCCTGACGACATGCTACTACAGGAGCGCTCTAATTTCTATCCCGCTGGGTCATTCTCAGAACAAACGACTTCTTCCGCATTCTCTCGTTCCGACGGTACTCGCGTGCATCCGCACGCTTCACAACAGCCCTCTAATCCTACACACAATCTGTCAATGGCGAGTGTTGCCCAGTCAGGCTGTTTCCTAAATGCCCACCACGACTTGTATCCGGCACCTCCGGAGATTCACCACCCAAAGCCAGGTGGATATCATCATGGCTCCCCCCAAAGCTGGCCACCGTACGAGCAAGGATTATCCACGAGCATGGCGTCAGGAATGCCAGACTCTTACGATTCATTTCCGAGCGCTTCGCCATTTGCCCCACCACGGTTATCACCGCCTCCAGCCACCGCTCTCGCTGTAGGGTCATACCCTCATCCAGGGCGCCATGGACCTCTCGCCGGCTCCCTCGATCCCGCCACTGGGATATTTTATCGTACACCGGACCACCCTCGGTTACGCACAGCTCAGGCTTGCGAAAAGTGTCGTACACGAAAGGCGAAGGTACGCTTTCATTGATGTCTCGCCTTACGTCTTCTCATCGTCCCCAAAGTGCAGCGGCGACCATCCATCCTGCAAACGCTGTATCAGCCGGGGGCTCGTCTGCGAGTACGCGAAGGAAGGAAGGGTCCGTGGGCCCAACAAACCGAAACCCAAGCTCGCTCAAACACCTTCAGACGTCGGGGAACAAACGGCGAGCTCGAGAAACCGTAGCTCTAGCACGAACACATCGAGTAGCACCGGTTCGTCGGACTACTTCGACATTCCGACTATACTAACGTCCTTGCGCGAGGGGCGGGTCGGTATTCCTCAACAACCCTCAATTTCACCAACACGGTCTCGCCGTAACTCTTTGTCGTTGAGCGAGCACCGTGCCGACCGACCTCGACCACCAAACCTTCAGCTAGAAACGACGTCGAACCACTACCGACTAAACGCAGGTCACGGCAGCAATACGGCCCCCCCACACTCGCTCTACTTTGCTCATCCTCCCACACAACCTGTATATCACTCGACCGGAGTGCCAAGGACGGATGCGACAGAGGGCTACGCTGCTCAGGAGCCTGCCGCACTACCACAGCATCAACAAATGTATGTGCAGGGGGGCGAATCCGTCTCCTTGATCCAGCCGTCGTACCCAGAGGCTGTTAGGAATTCCCGTTTGGTCCTCGAGCAAGCACCCGTTTTGGATCAACAACAGCAGATGCAGCATCGTTTCCATTCACAGAATGTGTTGGCCCAGACGCCTAGTGCACTCAATCAGTGGGTACAATGTTCTTCAGTGATCGTTCGAGCGGCTAACCATAGGTCTAGCTATCACGTCTCCCTCGGTGATTCCACAAATACTGCATATTCGGGGGGNTGGGAGTAGCGGGGGCGACGTGAGCAATCTCGCTCATTCTGAAAGCGTCGGTCTCTCTCGTTACCAGGTACAAGGACAAGGAGACTACTCTCCCATTCCGGTGGATACGCAGATTTTGCAACATCACGCCGATGCCCCTGGCATGAGCATTGCCCACAGTGCTCCCATTACGCCAACATGGGTCGAACTACGACCACCTTCCAATTCGTTACGCGGTGCAGGGACCTCTGGTTCGAGCTCCACCGCCACGGAATCGTCATTTAGATTCCTTCACTCTGAGGCTACCCTTCCAGAACATCTAGTCGCTCAGGATGGAAGCCTATCCATAGCAGGTCAGACTCAAGCTGCCCAGAATATGTCACGCTCGCCTGGTACCTTTGGTGATCCACATCATAGCGCCGCTGGGATGGGATCTGTGGGTCCTGAATCAGCTGGCGACCCTCACACGGCGAGAGTTCGTGGTATGGCTCAGCAATCCTTTCGCTTGAATCTCCCCATCGGAGATTAATGGGAACGGTGGACACCATCCACACGTTCACCGTGCGACACCTCGCTCTCTCTCTTACCCTCCTCAAAATTGACAGGTTGCGTCCTTTGGTATCTTCTGTATTCTGGTTTAGGTCTGGGCTCGTTTCGTGCATTTCTTGTATAGTCGTCCTATTTTGACGTTTGTAAATCTGTTCGCTTGTACACTAACTCTATACTCTATGTATTGCCTTCACGGACAATTTCTTCGTCCCATCCTAGTCATAGAAATTCACCCTCTCTTATATTCTACATATAGAGATTTAAGCATGGACATGGAGTCTCCGGGGGAATGGGCCGTAGTATATACATACTTTACTCGTGTATCGCTATTAGCATATAGAAAGATGTACACTAAAANCCGAAGAAGAGAGAAAAATCAGGGTTTTGATCAGTCGAGGGTGAGATCCCCGTCCAGCTTGTATCGTTTCTCCTATAACAAGAACGCTACCGTCGATTAAGCGGTGATTCGAGAATTGAGATACAGAACGTTGTCCGCCACAAGACGACGGAAGACCCGCGATGATTCGAGGACATCGGAGGGTGCGGGGACGATGGGGTGTGCCCGGTCCCGTGTGGCTAGGCTAGACAGTGTGAGTCAGACATTCGATGCTCGGAGAAAAGAGGGCCCATTGATAACTCTAAATGGCGTCTTTATAAGGGCATGCGGTAACCTCCATAACGATTGGATAAGATCGACTCATTCAAGGGAGCGAATGATCCACAAGGTTGGGATACGCATTATCATCGTATACCGCGAACGAAAGTTAGGATTGAAAATTTGGGGTCGATGAGACCTTGTGGCCTGTGTGGAAGCTCTGAGATTGGTAAATAAATCGATCGATCAGAACAGGCAGAAAAAGGCAGGTTTCCCTATTAGTCGATCGAAGACGTCCTTATCGTTGGGACCCTGTTTCAATTGAATTGGAACTGTGGGGTTGGAATAGGCCATGGCTCTAGATACTGACGTCTTCAGACGAAAAGGCAGGGAATGAAGGAATTTAGGCTGGAAGGTAGCTAGCAGAGGAGATATTATAAAAAATGGTGTCAATTATGTCGAGTCCCGCCAAGCGCACTTTTGGATGGGAGTGTTTCGCCCTGTTAAAGGCCGCGGGATCTTGACGCCTTTGCATCCGCTTCGCCGATAGAAATTTCATCATATTTATTGTCGAAAATCACCGTAATGCAGATGAGCCCAAATGAAAACAGGAATGATTGTACATTTCGATGGACGCTGGGGTAAGCGCCACCATTCGGCGCACCAAACGTGCCGGGTTGCCGAGGCACGCCGCACCAAGACATTTCTCTTCCATTTGGAGGCCTTATGTGTGCCAATCCTTGCAAAGACACGAATAGAAAGCCAGTATATTTGAGGGTTGTAGGTGGATAGCATTCATGCATCAACGGGCATGCCACTCAGCTCACAAGCGACTCCCATCATTGGAAGGTAGGAGTTCCCAATCGCCGGTGAAGGCATGGGGTAAGGATGTGGGCGAATCGTTCGTTTTTTNCGCTCGCCTGTTTCTTTTGACACACTGTCAAGTGGAATAATTACAGGAGAAGTTCGGCATACAGCGAGGTCTATCAATGGCTTTGCCTAGTAGGAGGGCGACGTGACAATGAAGCCTGACAGAGTGCAGGTTTGGTGACCACTGCCCTCAGGAACAGTTTTGTGCCACTAGATGAATACAGCTCCAGTGTCAAGGAGAACTCCACACGATCCTTGTATTTACGAAATGGCCAGAACGTTCAGTACCCCATCTTTTGCCGCGACAGACACAATGTACTGCATGACTTCCGGGCGTTCATAACTCCGGAGCCAAGTTAGCACATCGAGGAGCATGCTCTGGTTTTTCCCCNTGGTCATCTGAGCTGATGCGGCCAGAGTATCGTTGCGTCCCATGAGATAGTCATAAGACGGGATTTGATACCCTCCGAAACACTGATGGACCCAATGATGAATGGACTCTCTTCTACTACTCGTAGAAATTTGTTTTTATTTGCTTTGAGTTGAATGTCTGTAGCAAAGACCCAAATTCAAGCAGTGGGGCCTCCTTCCGCCACTTGTAATCGACATTCTCATTCTCGGTTCTGTCGGCGTCCCATTCTAGACCTGGGCCATGAGGTGACTGGACGAGCCCATGTTCAAAGTAATACAATTAACTCCACAAAATCATTACGGATGTCGCCCTCCCGTGAGCTTGATGCTCGCTGACCATCGAATTAAGGGTTCAACTTACGTTTAGAAACCAGTATACGCCTTCATGGTTCAATCTTTCTTGTCAGATTGGTTAGGAGGAACGTCGCATTGTTCGACCAATCCGGAACCTGAGTTCCAGGTGGAGATGAAAAGGTACTTAAAGGCCGGTCAAGACACCTTGTCTTCCCAGTTCCTCCTCAGAGCCTCTCCTGCAAATACAGTCAGCTCAATGATAATTACTCAAGAACGTCCAGGTGCTTACCTGTTATGACATCTCCTGTAGGGTGACTGACCAACATCACTCTCTTTTCCAGTTCCCACTCGCCGTGTTGGCACAGGCGACATCGTTGGTTTCGGCCTCGACGGCGTGACCATCCTGCGCAACAGTATACAGCCCACTACCAAACTTGTAGTCGCCGACTTCGGCTACAACGCCGGCTGGCGAGTTGAAAAACACGTCCGTCTCGTGGGCGACACCACAGGAAACGGTCTCGGCGA
Source organism: Candolleomyces eurysporus (assembly GCA_027579435.1). Classification (NCBI taxonomy): domain Eukaryota; kingdom Fungi; phylum Basidiomycota; class Agaricomycetes; order Agaricales; family Psathyrellaceae; genus Candolleomyces; species Candolleomyces eurysporus. The sequence goes on along the minus strand of JANBPK010000738.1, from coordinate 189,282 downwards.
CATCATTGGCTTCGGTGACGCCGGTGTCTGTATTTCTCGCAACAAAGGAAAATCGTTCTCCCCCGTCTCCCTCGCCCTCGGCGATTTTGGCTTGTTAACAGGCAATTGGAGCGTCGACAAACATATCCGTTATGTCGCCGACCTGCGCAACAAAGGGTACGTCGATATCATCGGGTTCGGCAACGAGGGTGTCTTCGTCTCGCTCAATAACGGGAGCGGGACCTACGGCCCTGCGCGGCTTGTTCTCAACGACTTCGGGGTCGACGCTGGAGGTTGGAGGTTGGACCAACACCTCCGGTTCTTGGCTGATGTTAACGGGGATGGGAACCTTGATATCGTCGGGTTCGGCCAAAGCAGGGTCTTTGTTGCTTTTGGAAAGGGGGATGGCACATTCGAGGGGCCTAGGACCGTCATCTACAACGACCTCACGCCCTCTAATGGATGGAGGATTGACAAGCACCCGCGTACCCTAGCGGACCTTACAGGCGATGGGAAACCCGACATAATCGGCTTCGGAGATGCTGGAGTGTATGTCGCTTTGAATAACGGAGATGGGACTTTCCAAGTGCCGAAACTCGCCCTCAAGGACTTTGGTTCAACAGTGTGGCAGGTCGACAAGCATCCCCGATTCGTCGCTGATGTCAACGGAAACGGCTTTGGGGATATCGTTGGGTTCGGTAATGCAGGCGTCTATGTTGCATTTGGTAACGGAGATGGAACGTTCCAAAACGCAAACCTGGTGGTCAAGAACTTTGGGTACGATTTTACGTGGCGAGTTGACAAGCACCCTAGGTTCCTCGCCGATTTGACGGGAAACGGAGCCGTGGATATCATTGGATTTGGGGACGGTGACGTTTATGTGGCGTATAACGACGGGAATGGCAATTTTGGAGACGTCAAAACTATCACTCAGGAGTTTAGCTTCAACCGTGGTTGGAACCCAAACAACACCGTCCGGTGGATTGCCAATTTGTAACAAATCGAATCAGGGTGAGAAAGAATGGTTGGGAGCTTGTCGTATATTGTGTAATAGTAGTTTCACGGACAACAGATCAAGCCTCTTTGAACAGAAGCTGAAGTAGAAATAAATGAGTCGAGTGAAGAGAGAGTGAAATGGGGATGGTAAGAAATTGATTATTCCCGCAAAATCTGATTTGAAAATCCAAGATCCTGGACCTTGAAATGTCTAGACCTCCATCTGGCACAGTCTGCTAGAAGTGACTGTTCAAGGGTTTAGTTAGCTGAGAGCTCACGAGAACATAGACGCAGGCATTTAATATGTGTCTAGCTGCAACGGTGACAGATCTGGCATTCGATCCGTCTCAAAGTTGGCACCCATAGTTACATCATGAAATGTCAAAGCTCATTCTCTTGGAGAGCCAGAGACACCTCGTTGAGGAGAATGTTTGCAACAGGTGCCTTTTCGGGCCAGTGGCTCCGTAGGTGCTTGAACCAGCATTGTCTACGGTATTTCAAGAAAATCAGAGAGCGATGACTTCCTCGAAGATAAGAATAGTTCGGCAAGGTTGCCGACCCATGTTCGCAGGTTTTTNGACGCGTCCACGTGTCCACGTCTACCAACAGTGCGGCCTCCTTCCACCACTTGCGACCATCCTTATTCTCGGTTCTCTTGTCCCATCCTAGGCCTTCAGGTGACCCGACAAGCCAGTGTCCGAAGTGGTACGCTCAATTCCATGTAATCACCCTGGATGTCACCATTTCGTGAGCTTTATACTGTTCCCGACCATTTGAACCTATATTGAGGTAGTATACACCTCCTTGGTTCAAGTCTTCTGATTGAGATCTGGTCATGAGGGACATAGAGTCCTTAAGAAAGGTTTTAAAGACCGGTTAAGATGCTCTCGTCTCCCCAGGGCCCAGTTCCTCTTCAGATCCGCTCCAGAGTCAACTCCTGATGATAGTCACTCAAGAGCATCCAGGTGCTTACCTATCATTATATCACCTATAGGTTTGAACACTACACTGACCGGCTTCACTCTCTCTTGCAGTTCCTACTCGACGCGTAGGCACAAGCGACATCGTCGGCTTCGGCCTTGACGGCGTGACCATCCTGCGCAACAGCATACAACCCACCACCAAACTTGCAATCGCTGACTTCGGCTACAATGCCGGCTGGCGAGTTGAAAAACACGTCCGTCTCGTGGGCGACACCACAGGAAATGGTCTCGGCGACATCATTGGCTTCGGTGACGCCGGCGTCTATATTTCTCGTAACAGAGGAAACTCGTTCTCTCCCAGGTCCCTCGCCCTCGGCGATTTTGGCTTGTTAGCCGGCAATTGGAGGGTCGATAAACACRTCCGCTACGTGGCCGACTTGCGCAAGACCGGGTGCGTCGATATCATTGGTTTCGGCGACGAGGGTGTCTTTGTCTCGCTCAATAACGGGAGCGGGACCTACGCCCCTGCGCATCTTGTCCTCAACGACTTTGGATTCAGTACTGGAGGGTGGAAGTTGGATCGACACCTCCGGTTCTTGGCTGATGTTAATGGGGATGGGAACCTTGATATCGTCGCGTTTGGCGAAAGCAAAGTCTTTGTCGCTCTTGGAAATGGGGATGGCACGTTCGCAGCGCCTAGGACCATCATCTACAACAACCTCACGTACTCTAGTGGATGGAGGATTGAAAGGCACCCGCGTACCCTGGCGGACCTCACGGGCGATGGGAAACCTGACATAATTGGCTTCGCAGATGCTGGAGTGTACGTCGCATTGAATAATGGAGATGGGACTTTCCAAGTGCCGAAACTCGTCCTCGAGAGCTTCGGTAGCGAAGTGTGGAAGGTCGACAAACATCCCCGATTCGTTGCTGATATGAACGGAAACGGTCTTGGGGATATCGTCGGGTTCGGCAATCCAGGCGTCTATGTTGCATTTGGTAACGGAGATGGAACGTTCCAAGAACCGAAAATTGTCACTCACTGCTTTGGGTGCGATCCATGGCAAGTTGACAAGCACCCTAGGTTCCTCGCTGATTTGACGGGAGATGGGGCTGTGGATATCATTGGGTTTGGGAGCGACGATGTTTGGGTGTCGTATAACGATGGGAATGGCAACTTCAAACCCCACCAAAGCATCAATAAGGAATTTAGCTTGAGCGGTGGTTGGACAACGAGCAAAACCGTCCGCTGGATGGCGAATCTGTATTAAATTGAATCGGGCCGAGAAAGAATTGTTTGTAGCTTGCAATGTACCGAATAGTAGTAGTATCGCGGACAACTGATTGGCCCTGCTTGATAGAGCCACTGAGGTTGAATTCAAACTTTGGCCTCCAACGAGCTTAGTCCGTCACAGAACTGACTACTCAAGGGTTTTATTAGCTACGAGAACATAGACGCAGGCATTGAATCTGTGTCTAACTGCACAGAAGACTCAGACAAGCCTCGAGTAGAAGTCCGGCACTAATAGGACGTTTTTCTATGCAGATGGAGCTCTCTGGTAGGCTCGAAACCATCCGGTATCGTGAGTGAAAATGAATTGCTCGCATTATTATCACTATTCTTTGATTTTTTTCTACCTTCTATATACACTACACCAAGTTAGCCGTGAAACCTGGAGCTTTTATCCGCGAGGCGGATCACTCGGCAGTCCAGATATTGATGGCCATGGGAACCATACGGAGCAATCCTTGGTTCCAGGAAACCACGTGTGCCCACACTAACACTTTGCAAGAAAATCTCTCTGAAGGTGCTTCCTTGTGTAACAGATACGTGGGCTACGCGGTGATGCGGGAGCAACACTCTCGACAGGTATTCTTCCAATTTGCCTCCTCACGACTTTACATGATATATCCTGAACGTAGGATCGTTTGAGCCGTCGTCGGACATTAGGGCACGTCAACCTAAACGTCTATCACTATCCTTGTCTATCGCTCAGCCAATCTCCGCGATCGACTGTCTGCTCATCCTCGAAAGTGATTGTCGCTCATTGGAAGGCGTAGTTATCGAAAGCAATCACCGTCGACGTTGCTGGGGTATACCTTTCTGCCAGGAGAAACGGCCGTGCTCGACGTTTTCTGCCTAACCTGCTACATACGAAGATCACTCCGAAGCTCCCCGCTGTCGTCGAAATTGACGACCTGGCATTGTTTCTGCACCGAAAGGGCTTCTCGACGGAGGTCTTAGGACCGCTGGCCATGCGTGCACAGCCAAGGCAAGGTATCGATGTCCCTTCCATCTCCGAGCTGAAGATCCTTGTTTGCTGATAACTATTCGGCTTTTTGTCCAATTCACTCGGAACCTGCCACCCAACTTCTTGCTCATCCAATCCCATTCCAATACATCGTAGCTCAGCTGAATGCAAGGACCTGTTGGCAAGGTGTAAATATTATCAATCACTTGCACTATTCAAGACCTCGGTAGGTCCTTGGATATACTCTATTCCTTGGTGTGTGCTCTTCACGTTCGCCTTGTCACGGACATCACAGGTTCTCTGGATCACCAGAGCCGCTCGTTCTCAACATTCCGACGTACTTCCTTCTACTCAGTTCTGCCGAATAATGATATCCATTTACTTTTACCCGAGAAGACGCTGGAAGTGCGGCTGATCTGTGCGACCTGTAAACCACATTGCTCAGAAATTTCCAACAAACATGTGTTCCCCGAAACCCATTGCAGGAATGCTCCCCCAAAGGTTGGCGATGTAACGCTAATACCTTTGACTCTCCCTATTTTCATATCCTAATATCCCTCGCTGGCACCTTTAACGACTCTGGATGAATGGCGAACCAAATTTGATTCCTCTCGTTCCTTGAGCTACGTCTTGCTCTGCATCCGGTCGCCCAATGATGTGGAAATTAGTTCCTGGCAGTGGAAACTCGACCCAGACAATGGCCAGGATTGGAAGTGTTGGATTCGTGACCTCAGTACATACATCGTCCGGATTCCGCTTCGATGAATATGGTATTAGGAGGCAAGTTCCCCCTCATTTTTTCCCAGAAATGCACGACATACTTGATCGATGTCGATGGACACGGGCTTTCTAGGTCATCTGTTTAATGAATCGATGTCTCCGCTTTCGGGGCAGGCAGTGGGGTAGGAGATTTAGGCTCATCTGCACCCGCGCTCCGCACTCTGTGGAAGAGATCCTGGCGAGCTTGTTCCTGAAGGTCTGTTCAAATTTTGACTACTGTCTTTGGAGCATCACACGTTCAAAGCTCCAAACCTCTTAGCTCGACTGCGCCCCTCGACTGTCTATCTGTGACTACAAACGGAAAAGCTTCTGCTCACAAAACCTCGTTCTCCCTACCCCACACCACAATTCTTGCGGGGAAGAGACATCGTGATGATCTCCTGTGACAATCTTTCCCCATCGGCGCCAGCAATCGGGCTCGATGTCGACGTCGACGCTTCAATTTCGGAGGCCGCGTTGCCAGTGAATTTCTGCGGGATTTTACCAACCGATGGTGATGGGGTCGCTCAGATTGTGCACTCAGGCTTGGGGGTGCTCGATACAACAGAGATAGACCCACGTTGCATCACCTGTAGGTTTTGGGGATTGTTGCTTGGGCTGCCTGAACTGAATACCAATAGGTTCGGTTCTACCTCCTTCGATTCCTACCATTCAGCGCTCCTGCGATTGCAATGTGTCCGTATGAGCTGATAGCAAATGAATAACACTATTTCTTCGCTGAATTTGTGGTTAACCAGTGGTCGATCCTTAGTTGAACACCAGACAGCTCCCTGAGCATTCACGGTGTTCGTCGCACTCGCGCTCGAGAGCCTTCGCCACCGCTCCGCTACGGCCCGCGCGGCCCTGACTGCCGACCTCTTCTGAGCCAAGCACGATCAAACAAATGTGGTAACCAGCTGGCAAAGGTTGAGCATGAACTCCATAGTCACACTGTGCGACATCTGACACTGCTCACCTGGTCGAATTTCCGAGACTCGGCATCCGAACTCTATTATCCTGTCAAAGCTAACTATAGCTGGACTCGCCCAAGTAGAACTGCTACGCTTCATCATCGGAAAGGCCTACAATGACTCCAAGCTTCTCCAAGGTCCATTCTAGCGGACTTTAACCACTCGCGAACGACTGACAACAAACGCTGTGGAGCTTCAGAACGTTGAGCTCCAACATCACACTCATTTTGGGGCCTTTTTGCCAACCGAATGCAACTGCACGCTCTCTTTCTTGACTCAACGACTCGGACTTCGATCACTATCTCGTTTGCCACTTTGAACATAAAGGGGCGAAGATTCGGTGTCCTGTATCTGTAAGTCTTGGATAGGCACATGATCAGCTCTCCGAGAGATGTTTCCCTAGCCTCCTGCCGCAGCAGGTACCTTTCACTGKATCCTCGTGTCGTGTCATGGGAGAGGCCAACCTTCTTCCAACATTTTAAAATGGCCCTTAATAGGCTTTCCCGTGGTTCCCTCGAGTATGTCTTCCCATGGGGCTCTATTCAATACTGTCAACGAAGAYGCCAACTCCAAACTTCGGACTACTCCTCTTGTACAGAATGCTTAATGCCCAGAGAAAATGCGGAATAATTATCTTCTTTTATACGCTTCCGCAGTTCCTCACTGCCAGTGGATTGCTCCCATGAGGAGTTCGACGGACCAGAGGGCGCCGTTTGCCATGGAAATAAGACAGCCAAACGGTGGTCTCGTTCCGAACAATARTACGATCGCTGGAGCCGTTAGAACTATAAAATGRCTTGTGAATCGCTCGAAACCATTGTGGCCTCCGTGACACTTACAATTGAAGATGGCTCCTCTCAAGAATCTCTTGGTTTCTCTCATCCTGGCGGTTCCGGCGTTTGCCGCCTGCGGTGCAGCTCTCCCCTCCAGCCTTACCCTCCGCGCCAACTCCCGACTTCCCGATCCATTCACTTTCTACGACGGAACCAGGGTCACTTCCCAAAATGACTGGGCCTGTCGCAGAGAGGAAATTAATCAGCTCTTCCAGCGGCTTGAACTAGGGACACTCCCACCAAAGCCAGCYTCCGTTACTGGATCCCTCTCCGGAAACAGTCTTACCGTCAACGTCTCTCACGAAGGCAAAAGYATCTCCTTCACYGCCTCCATCCAGTTCCCTTCTGGCACTGCGCCTTTCCCAGCTATCATTGCCATCGGAGGTTCCAGTATTCCAACTCCCTCCGGTGTTGCGATGATCAACTTCAACAACAACGACATCGCTGCCCAAGATAACACAGGAAGTCGTGGACGTGGAAAGTTCTACACCCTCTACGGATCCGGCCATTCAGCAGCAGCTACCACGGCCTGGGCATGGGGAGTCGCTCGCATCATCGACGTCCTCGAAACCATTCCCAGCTCCCGCATCAACCTCAGCAGGCTCGGCGTCACCGGTTGCTCTCGTAATGGAAAAGGCGCACTCATTGTTGGTGCCCTCGAGACACGCATTGCCCTCACCATTCCTCAAGAGTCRGGCTCGGGAGGAGCGGCATGTTGGCGTATCTCCGACTCGATGAAGTCGAGGGGCGTCAACGTCCAGACTGCATCCCAAATCGTTACCGAGAACGTGTGGTTCTCCCCTTTGTTCAACCAATACGTCAACCGYGTCAACGACCTCCCAATCGAYCATCATTTGCTCGCYGGCATGGTGGCACCGCGCGGACTCTTCGTCATCGACCACTCCACCATCGACTGGCTCGGTCCCGAGTCAGTGTTCGGCTGCATGAAGACCGGTACCAAAGTCTATCAAGCTCTCGGTATCGCGGATAGGATGGGGGTTTCTCAAGTTGGAGGYCATAACCACTGCCAGTTCCCRAGTAGCCAACAGTCCGAACTCAATGCCTTCGTCGACAAGTTCCTGCGTGCAAACACCGCTGCCAATACCAACATTGTGCGGACGGACAAGGCGAACAATGCTGGGTTCGTCGAGGCGAATTGGGTAAACTGGACCACACCGACTCTTTCCTAGTGGAGTGGGACCCAATTATGTAGGAGGGCATGTGGAGGATGATTTCTTGTCGTTTATCGGGTTCTGAGTGCTCACATTTTGTTTTYGGGATGTCAACATTAAATTTCGAAAAGGGCTTGATTGTAGCACTGTAACGTTGTACCTTCTTTCGACTATTGGCAGGGATTTTTTTCGAGTCTAACTCCACTGACTCTGTCGTCGCACATTGATGATTAATCGCCATCACCCTCTGAGTCAAACACGAACACAAGTTGCTGCCATCTTGATGAATGACACTACAGCCGCTTTTYGAGCATGAACTTATCACGACTTCCTGGAGAATTCYTTYCGACTCGCTATGGTGAGTTAGGTAGTGCGTTTGTCGACAAAAATGTGCTCGAAGGATCAGGTGCTTGGGCTCCAGACTGTCTCTCACAGGGTGCAGGGGCTTGGCTGTTCTGGTCGAACGGATTCTCATGATGTGGCTCTATTCAGTACTCGACGCACGATCATCGTCACTCTTCGTGATGCTGCGCTTGTGTGGAACGCCTGATGTGAYGAGGACTCGAACGGAAGAATCRACTTCTTTTGCTCTGTTCTACACGGTGCGCTTTYTCCGCAAAGTGCATATAAACTGGCGGTATACACGCGGCGATGCAATCTCAATTCCTTCGATTACCCTCAGAATGATTCTGTGTTTCACGAGCGTCTGGATCTCTCTCRTGYTGGCACTGCCTGCTCTTGCAGGTTGTGGCACATCTCTCCCCTCTAAYTTGACCCTCCGTTCGAACCCAAGGCTCCCTGATCCGTTCACCTTCTATGACGGAACAAGAGTCACTTCTCAAGCCGATTGGGCTTGTCGAAGGGAAGAAATCAACCAGCTCTTCCAACGCATCGAGCTTGGGACGTTGCCACCGAGACCCGAATCAGTCAAAGGGTCACTCACTGAAAGTGCCCTTACCGTCGACGTTTCTCATGCAGGGAAGAGCATTACGTTCACCGCCCCGATCCAACTTCCTCCTGGGCCCGGACCCTTCCCAGCCATCATCGCCATTGGAGGGTACAGCATCCCAGCTCCACCCGGGGTTGCGATGATCATCTTCAACAATGACGACGTKGCCAGCAATGGGCCTTCCCGTGGTCGCGGCAAATTCTTCACATTATACGGGTCATCTTATCCAGCGGGCGCACTTACGGCCTGGGCTTGGGGGATTTCTAGGATCATCGAYGCCCTCGARACCACTCCAAGCTCTCCTTTCGATTTGAGCAAGCTCGGTGTCACAGGCTGCTCTCGGAATGCGAGGGGTGCACTAGTTGCCGGTGCTCTCGAGCCGCGTATAGCGCTCACCATCCCTCAAGAATCGGGAACTGGTGGTGCGGGATGTTGGCGTATCTCTGATGCTCAGCAGAGCACAGGGCCACGTCCCCCTGTCGTCGTTGACCCCATCCAGACCCAACCCTGGTTTTCCCCATCGTTCGGCCAATACGCGAGCCGCAGCAACGAGCTCCCATTCGACCACCATTTACTTGCTGCAATGGTAGCACCTCGTGGACTATTGGTCATTGACCATTCGACCATGGAGTGGCTTGTTCCACAGTCCGTATTTGGATGCATGAAAGCTGCAAACAAAGTTTATCAAGCTTTGCGTATCGCGGACAATATGGGTATCTCTCAAGTTGGAGCACACAACCACTGCCAGTTCCCGAGTAGCCAGCAGTCGGACCTGGACGCTTTCGTAGACAAGTTCTTACGTGGAAACGTGAACGCGAATACCAGTATTATCCGGACGGACAGCCCGAACAATTTTGGGTATAGCGAATCTCGGTGGGTAGATTGGACCACGCCTACACTTTCCTAAGGCGTGGTATACCGGTTGGTGTCGAAACCTGGGTGTATTCACGGGAGAATACTTTCATTTGACTGTATTTCCGTTCGCTTATTTTCCTAATTTCTACTTGGCGTATGCCCGGCTTCTCCAAGAGGGTCATTAGGTTCAGAGTGTAACGCCTATTTGCAACTCTATCATCGTTCTGTACTAGTAAAGAATCAAGATTTCCATCATCTCACACTGCCCCAAAGCGCCTCTTCTTTCGAACTCTGTAGTATACTCCATGACGACAGTGATAAGTCTTGCGGGACTCCGACCTGCCAGGGCAATGCTCTGATTCAGACGACAGCAACCCGTTGAAAGACGCAACATGGGACCGACGACGAGAGTAATCACAGACTCCCTCTTTACTCTCTCAATTCGCGTAATTATTTTTCAGGTAAACCGAACTTAACCCGCCGCTTGGACGATTCAACCATCCAAATAGTGAATTGCAACACAGTAGGTTGGTAAGAGACGAGGTGAAAGCCGTTCGAGAGCAACGTACCGAGTTCTATGCGATTTTCACCCGGAAATCGTACCTGTATGCCAAGAATGTCAACAGAACGCGCGCTAATAGGCATTTGAGATGGAACACTAATTTCTTGTCACCTGAACGGCCTTGCAGCCGCTCTGAAAATGAATCTCTATGGAAGTCGAAGTCGAACAGCCAGACTGTGAGAAACAGCCACTTTCCGGATTGGAATTTCCTCGGCTGAGGCGAGACAACAACGGACGAAGGAATCCTAAATCTACAGCACAGAAAAGATCTGTCAAGATTTACATTTCGATGTCACAAGAAACCAGCAAAAGCGCGATGATTCTTGGCTGGTGATCAACCTGCTTCCCTAAAACGGAGTGTCAAAGCATTGCCATTTCAAGCGCGTGGGAACCGATTAGCAGGCGGAGTGGAGGAGCTGTCGTGGCTCCTGTTAGAAACCTTCTTGCCAACTTCGTACATTGGAGCCTGGACCAACAAGCTACCACCGCATCGATCTCTATCTTATTACGTTGTTTTTCATGGTGCAAGCTCCCCTTAAATCTGGTAGCACCGGGCTCAGGTGCAGACCCTGTTGTATTCTGCGGAAGAATACCCGGAAGAATGCGTCGTTTTGCGGCATGGGCTTCAAGCGGTCTTAGGCCCTTCTTTCGACATTTACCTCTGAGGAGATAAGCAAAGGTACACCGAGAGAATACAAACTGCCAAGTACGTTCATTTGTCCGTTCTTTTCACGATTTAACAAGAATATTTTAGCCACGCGATGCCTGTCGACTGGACGCCGGCTTCTCGAGATTCTGTTCGGTGATACTTGAATTTGATACGGTTTCGATACCTTCGGTTGTCCAAGGTACCTTGTTCTGCTTCCCGGGAAAACTCGCCCTTCTCTGTGTCGAAAAACGAGGCTCTGACAGTCCAGATTTCGGCAGAAAGGTCGGAACAATCATGCAGATTCTCTCGTCTTTCCGCGAGGGCTGGCCTTTGACGGTCTTCATACTCGCATACGACTGACCATGTGAACATGTGAGTACCGACTTGAAGCGACAAGGAAATGGCGGATCGTGCTAATTGTCCGTTTCGGGCCGTCACAGAAGCTGACTTCCAACCGCTCGAAAACTATTCTATATCCGATGTATAAAAGGTCGTCTCTATCCCGTACAGCAAACCTTAGTGAAGATCTCGACAGCATCTTCTCTTACTGCTCAGCGGACCACCAACCGGCTGTCGCATGGGTTTCGTCAAAGGCTTGCTCACCTCCCTCCTCCTGGCCCTGCCAGTTTTGGGCCAGAACTGTCGTGCACCGGAAAACATCCCCACCACCAATGTTGCTCGACTCAATGACCCATTCACCTTCATCGACGGTAGACGGGTTAGGAATCCCGCTGACTGGTTCTGCCGTCGCGAGGAAATTGTCGACCTCTTCTACCGTTACGAACTCGGCACCCTCCCAGCTCAACCAGATGTCAGCGGTTCACTCAGCGGCAATACTTTCACTGTCAGGGTCTCAGCAAACGGCCAGACTATCAACTTCCCTGTAACCATCACTTACCCTCAAGGCGAGCAAGGTCCTTTCCCAGCCATCATCGCTCTTGGTGGTTCAACCGTCCCCCAGCCAGCTGGCGTCGCCCTCCTTACCTTCGACAACAACGCCATTGCGTCCTCAAGCACTCGTGGAAGTGGACNTTTTCTTCAATCTCTACGGCAGCGGCCATCCAGCTGGTGCCACCGCCATCTGGGGTTGGGCTGTTAGTCGAATTATCGACGCCCTCATCCCGAACCAAGCGACTACGCGCATTGATTTTGGCAGGCTTGCGGTCACTGGATGCTCTGCCAACGGTCGTGGTGCGCTCGTTGCAGGTGCCATCGACCAGCGTATCGTCCTGACCATCCCCGTCGAATCCGGTGCTGGTGGTGCTGGATGTTGGCGTATTTCCGACGACATGGTGAAGAATGGAGTTGGCACTCAAACCGCGGCCGAGCTCGCTCAAACCCCCCTCTACGCTACCTACTTCCAATACTTCGCCAACTCGACCACCCAACTCCCCTTCGACCACCATATGCTCTCCGCACTCGTCGCCCCTCGTGGCCTTCTCGTCCTCGACAACACTGGATTGCAATTCCTCGGTCCTCAATCCGTGTACGGTTGCACAACCACCGCCAGGAAGGTCTTCCAAGCTCTCGACATCTCCGATCGATTGGGTCTTTCTCAAGTCTCCCATACCGACCACTGCCAGTTCCCAGGCCCACAGTATCCCGAGTTCCAGGCCTTCATTAACAAGTTCTTGCGAGGCGCCACCGGCGAGAACACAAACGTCGTGAAGACCGATTCCCCCAACAACTCCGGCTATGAGGAGCCCCGCTGGGTTGACTGGACCACGCCCAGGCTCAACGAAGCTGAACCACCTCCACAGCCTCCTAACACCGGTGTCTGCGGTGCACTCCCAGATCCCCTTCCTCTCCGAAGCATTCCTCAACTCCCCGATCCTTTCACCTTCCTGAACACCAACCCTGTTCGAACCCGTGACGATTGGTTCTGTAGGCGCCAGGAGATCGCCTCTCTGTTCCAGGTTCTGGAGTTGGGTATCATTCCCCCCAAGCCCGAATACGTCGGAGGTTCCCTCGTCGGCAGCAATCTCACCGTCGAGGCCAGGGAAAATGGCAAATCGGTCTCCTTCTCCGCTCGTGTCGACCTTCCTTCTGGCACTGGTCCGTTCCCAGCAATTATCGCTATCGGTGGCTCCAGCATCCCCATCCCCGCCGGCGTTGCCGTCATCACCTTCCCCAACGACGATATTGCCGAGCAGGTCGACACTTCCAGCCGTGGCAAGGGTCTCTTCTACAACCTATACGGCACGAGCCACAGCGCGTCCGCCCTCGCTGCATGGACCTGGGGTGTCAGTCGAGTCATCGATGTTCTCCAGACACTCGAGGGCTCCAAGATCGATCTCGGCCGTCTTGCTGTGACTGGTTGCTCAAGGAACGGAAAGGGTGCCCTGGTCGTTGGTGCCTTCGAGCAGCGCATTTCGTTGACAATTCCTCAAGAGTCTGGTACTGGTGGTGCAGGATGCTGGCGTATCGCCGACTCCTTGTCCACCCTCGGTGTCCAGACCCAGACTGCCCGGTCAATCGTCACTGAGAACGTTTGGTTCTCTACCTTGTTCAATAACTACGCCAGCCGTGTCAATGATCTGCCCGTCGACCACCATCTCCTCGCCGCCATGATCGCTCCCCGTGCGCTCTTCGTCATCGAGAACACTCAAATGGATTGGCTTGGCCCTCGCTCCGTCTATGGTTGCATCAGGTCCGCCACCAAGGTATTCCAGGCTCTCAATTACACCGACCGTATCGGCTTTTCGCAAGTTGGCGGCCACGCTCACTGCCAATTCCCTGAAAGTCAGCGTGCAGACCTCAACGCTTATCTCAACAAGTTCTTGCTTAGGGACCTCACCACCAACACCGCCATCTTCAGAACCGACAGCCCTGACCAGAACGGCTACGTTGAGAACACCTGGGTCAACTGGGGTATTCCTCGACTCAGCAATGCGTCCGTCCCGCCCCCTGCTGGTGCCGCCTGCCCTCCCCTCCCAGCGGACGTTACCCCCAAGAAGACCTCCTTCCTTCCCAACCCCTTCGTCTTCGTCGACAACGCACGCTCCGTTTCGAACGCCAACGAGTGGTTCTGCCGTCGCGAGGAGCTCAGCCAGCTCTTCCAACGCTACCAGCTCGGTGCTCTCCCTCCTAACCCTACCAATATCACTGGCTCCGTCTCCGGACCTATCCTCTCCGTCTACGTTGCCTACCAGGGTCGCAACATCTCCTTCTTCCCCACCATCACCTACCCTCCAGGCAACAGCCCAGGTCCCTTCCCTGCCATCATCGCCGTCGGTGGTTCGACCATCCCTCAACCTGCAGATGTTGCCATCGTCACGTTCGCTGCCGAGGAAGTCGCGCGCACCAATGGCACTCGTGGAACTGGTCGATTCTATGACCTCTTCGGTCGTGACCACAGTGCTTCAGCGTTGTTGGCTCAAGCATGGGGTGTCAGCCGTGTCATTGATGCTATCCAGAGGACACCTAGCTCCCGAATCAGCCCTGGTGCGATTGGTGTGACAGGTTGCTCAGACAATGGTCGAGTGGCACTCGTCGCTGGCGCTTTTGATCCTCGTATCTCGTTGACTATCCCCGTCGAGTCCGGAACTGGTGGTTCTGGATGCTTCCGTATCGCACAGGATTTGTCCTCGACTGGTACCATCACTGCTTCCCAGCTCGTCTCCCAAGGACCAATCTTCTCCACCAACTTCAGCCAGTACGCCCCCGCCGACAAACTCGCTGATCTTCCTCTCGACCAGCATCTGCTCGCCGCCATGGTCGCACCCCGTGGCCTGCTCGTCCTCGACAACGGCGCATTCCCATGGCTCGGCCAGCAATCCGTTTTCGGTTGCATGAGGACTGCCTCTCGCGTCTTCGAGGCTCTCGGCTATGCCGATCGCATGGGTATCTCTCAAGTCAGCCATACCGATCACTGTCAATTCCCTGGCCAGCAGTACCCCGAACTCCAGGGCTACGTCAACAAGTTCTTGCGCAACAACCTCCAGCAGAACACCACCGTCGTCAAGACCGACTTGCCCAACAATGCCGGCTTCGACGAGGAGAAGTGGTTGGATTGGATCGTTCCTCGACTCTACACTGGCAACGCTCCCGGCCAGCCACCGAACCAGGGCAGGACTCGGAAGCAGGGTATCGATCTCTGATAACTTTCCTTATTTTTCTCATTGCATTTTGCACGTATGTTTTCTGCATTTATATCTCGGAGTGTCGAATCGTAAATACACTGAATGGTTCTTCTTGTTGTCGAAAAGAGTTAGAAAAGCTCCTTCATTATCTCGCTCGATTTGTTACCCCCTCTGTATTTTTCTGTGCGGTAGCTACACTTGATACCTCGATATACGATAAATGATATTTCTTTCTCGCTTTTACTGTCTGATTGCGACTCTTGATACTCTATTGGCCTAGGACTGTCTAAGATTGAATATTGAATTGCAAGTTCGGCAAACAGGTGTAAAGGAGCACCTGACTGTCCTCATCTCGAGGTTCGGCGAAACCATCAAAAAGTACCGTGAGATCTACGTCTTCTGACAAGGCTTGTTTTGATTTTGGCACATTAAAAGGTGCTGCTCAGCAGGCCCCTAGCTCTCTGCATCCGACTCCACAGCGTAGGGTACCTTCGTAACCTTCTAAGACTCGGAGGTCACTGAAAGTAGTGGCGTGGGAGGCGGGTCCCCCGGGCCTTGAACTCCCTGAGCGTGGTTAGTTTTCTTCCGCCTTTGCCTCGTTTCGCATCCTTCGACTTGATTTCAGCGCCAAGGTGGCTCTATAGTGGTTTAAAGGTGCCATGGTAAACGGATAAAACAAGATTTACCCCGCATTGCTTGACGGGCGCCGGTATTTCTTGGAGAATCATGAACCAACCATCTGCTACTACCGGAACAACATCGCGGAGTATCATCCGTTGAGAAACTCTCTCTTGGCTCTCTCGATGGACTCTCGGTGAGCGCTGCAGCTTGATAATAATTTCCTGTAATTAACTTCTTCTATTATCTTAAATTGGCTCTAGCTGTCTTGCCGAATTTTGTGGCTGGCGCCCGGGTCGAAGAAGCAACATTATTTGCCTCCTCTCGGATTTATCGAGGTTTGTTCGAACCTGAGACGTCACTGGCAACCTAAACTCTAGATCATCGGTTAAATTCTCCAGTCCCCGCCTTCTTTCGAAGTACCCGTGGCAAAGGTTGTGTTCAAACAGGAAAACATCGGAATAATGGCTTCGNTTTTTTTCCATCGCTTAGTCTCCGAATGTACCACTTCCATTGGCATGGAACTCAGACCACTGTCCATGTGAGGAGTATGAACTCCTTCCAAGACCAAAAGAAGGTCTATTATGAACCGCCAGCGGCCCGCTGCCCACTCGGAACACACTAAATTCATGGAGTATAAAAGCAGCTCGATGAAAGGTTGAAGTTCGACGAGGAACTTGGTCAACTATAATGGCTATGCTCAAACCCTCATTTGTCGCACTCGTTCTCGCCGTTGGTGCCCTTGCTCAGGGTGGGCAAGCCCCATACGCTCAGTGTAAGTGTTCACTTCATTTATTGCTGTATATCGCAATTGATATCTTGTCAAGGCGGTGGTCTCGGCTGGAACGGTGGCACCACATGTGTGTCCGGCTATGCCTGCACCACGCTCAACGACTGGTACTCTCAGTGCCTTCCTGGTACCGCTACCTCCACGATTCCCAACTCGACCCCTACCCCCACCCCGACGACCCCGACTACCACTCCCACTACTCCCACCCAGACTCAACCGACGTCTACTCCGACTGGGAACCCTGCTGCGTGCCCTACCCTTCCAGCGACTCTTACTTACTCTGCGAACAACCGACTCCCTGATCCATTCACCTTCTACAACGGCCAGAAGGTGACCACCAAAGCTCAGTGGGAGTGCCGACAAAAGGAAATCTTCCAGATCCTGCAGAAAACGGAGTTCGGTGAACTTCCACCCAAGCCATCCTCCGTTACTGGCTCGCTCAGCGGCAACTCCTTGACCGTTAATGTCAGCAACGGCGGTACGAGCATCTCCTTCACTGCGTCTGTCAGCATGCCCGCTGGTAGCGACAAGGTCCCCGCCCTCATCACCGTCGGTGGATCTAGTTTGCCAGGACTGTCCGGTGTTGCGACCATCAACTTCAACAACAACGACATTGCTGCCCAAGACAACACCGGAAGTCGTGGACGCGGAAAGTTCTACACCCTCTACGGTAGCAGCCACAGCGCCTCCGCCATGACCGCCTGGGCATGGGGTGTCGCCCGTATCATCGACGTYCTCGAGACCCTCCCCAACTCGAGGATCGACATCACCAAGCTCGCCACGACGGGATGCTCCCGAAACGGCAAGGGTGCCATGACCGTTGGTGCCTTCGAGCCCCGTATTGCCTTGACGATTCCCCAGGAGTCCGGCGCTGGTGGTGCCGCCTGTTGGCGTATCTCCGACGATATGAAGAAGGGRGGTACCGACGTCCAGACCGCCTCTCAGATCATCACCGAGAACGTCTGGTTCAGCACCCTCTTCAATCCCTACGTTAACAAGATCCCCGAATTGCCTTCCGATCACCACTTGTTCGCTGGTCTCATCGCTCCCCGTGGTCTCTTGGTCATCGAGCACTCGAGCATCAACTGGCTCGGTCCTCGCTCGACATGGGGCTGCATGGTCACTGCTCGCAAGATCTGGGAGGCGTTGGGCGTTCCCAATAACATGGGTGTCTCATCCGTTGGTGGCCACAACCACTGCCAGTTCCCCAGCAGCCAGAACACCGAGCTCAATGCCTTCGTTGACAAGTTCCTCAAGGGCAACTCGGGCGCTAATACCAACGTCGTCAGGAATGACCAAAGCAACTTTAGTTATTCCGAGTCGACCTATGTTGACTGGACCGTCCCCACGTTGACGTAAAATCGCGCGATGTTGTTTGTACTTGAGCTCTGTGTGTATTCTATTCATGATTTTTCTTTTCTATTATGTAGGTAGTGCGACCTATTTCTATATATCATTGCATTTGGCACACATTTTCCGGCCCGGTTCCCTGCAAGTTTGTCGCATCCGTCGACAGGAAGACATTGAACAACTTAGGCAATTCGCAGATCATCGGTTAAATCGAAGCCTCGGTTCAAGAAATGCTTGGGAGCCTATTGAACAGACGGGCCTCGACGGGACGATGTTCCCTCAATCATCTTCTCCGCAGCACCACGGACGAGATAAGTTCACTCCGTTCCGACATATTTCAAGTCGTGCGAAAGAAGAAGAAGAAGATGTGAGCTTTGATTGCGATGAGTGTATTGTACAGTACAAGATGGATCATCCACCATTCAACGAAAAAATCGTTTAACCACTAGGCAGGGATTTCAGCCTGTGGCGTCAACCGTACAGCATGGCGCCTGAAAGTCGGGCTGAAATCGGGGGTGGCAGAGTGTACGGTCACTCGGTTATCCTATGGAACAAGTCCATCGTCAGCCAGTTGTACGGAACCTTGCGAACAACCAGGAGGAAGTATAGATCAAGCACTCACCCAWACAACAACAGTCCCCGGCTGGTACGTAGCGCGAATATGGAAGTCCGCACCCTTGGCGATGTGGTCGAAGAGGAACTTGAGCAAAAAGTCGGATTCCTCTTGYTTGAATCCGACGATACGGCGAGTGAAGCCTTGGTTGATGTACAGCGCCTTTTCGCCTGTTACTGGATGGGTACGGACGATCGGGTGCTGGGAAACAAGCAATCGTATCAGCTCAGCAGCCCAGGAAGAAACAAAGACATTGAGYATGMTTTGGARGNANTNTAACTCACCTCGAACTCGACAGGCTGCCTCCTCACCGGTCCACCRAGCCTCTGCGACAACTCAACCTGCGCCACACCCGAATGGATCGCCTTCAGTCCCTCGAGGCGTTTCTGGAATTCAGTCGAAAGCCGATTGTAAGCTTCAACTTGCGATGCGAAGAGGGTATCACCACCCGTTTCGGGCTGGTCAAGAATGAAGAAGAAAGTGGTTCCGGCGGGTTGACGTTCGTACGAAACGTCGGAGTGCCAGCTTGTATGGTTGATACGGTCGCTGCCGAGATAGTCTTTGAAGAAGTCGTGTTGGGCATCCCTGTAGACGACGTGGAATTCTGGGTAGCCTTTAACGTTGCCTGAGGTKGGGTGGCGTTGGATATGACCAAAATGCCTAGTCGATGAGTTAGCTATRCTTCATATCGTGAAAGGAATGYGGAGAACGTACCTAGCGATTTCGATCTGGCGGTCAGGTCCGATGTCTTTGAAGTCTTGGTCRCGGAAGAGGAGGACCTTCCTCTCAGCGGCGAAGAGAGCGAGCTCGTCCAGACCCTCCTTAGAGAGCTGAGAGAGCTGGACACCGTGGACCTCGGTACCGAGATATGGACTGAGGTGATGGAGCTTCACGTCGGGAGTGAGAAGGTTGGGTTTGGCGGGGTTGGCACGTAGGCCGACATCGGAGAACTCTGGACACCAAAGAAAGGARGGTCAGGTMTATGCTGGAARGCGCCGRCCACCYATGGACTGACCGAGGACCTCAGTTGGGGGAAACTTCTCGGTCAAGTCGAAGTAAGGGACGTAGAACGGGTACGAGGGACCCTAGNANACARACTGTYAGATAAGTCAGCTCATCAAGAACGCTTGGAGTCTTACCTTGTCCTCTACTGGGTTCACAGGGAGACCTTGCTTSGTARCAACGTTCTCAACCTTCTGGGAGTCGTTRGATTGAATCTCGGCGACGGAGGGAGCCATATTGGGYAGTAATGCACAGGCGATGGAATAGCAAGATGCGATGRYAGACTAGTCATACTACCGTTGAAATTTATATATCACCATCTGGATAGAAGAAGATGGTGAAATTCTGGCACCAGAATTGAGTTCTCGGTGCCCTTGCCGTCGGAGTGATCACCGGTCATGAGGCAGGGCGTACACGCCATAAGTACTCTTAAGAAGCCTAATGTTCACGATAGRGCTATCAGATGATGACAAGRGGATRWWGATTNGNGACATACTGGACCRATTGGTRATATGGTGCCTTYGTGTGGGGGWATTGCGYAAATGTGCCTGKTTTGRCGCRCAATCGGYTACRGTTCCGTCGGARTGGAGCCGGCTAGKACANCNNCNTACGCCTCYARGGAAYAYATACGTCTTCCYAGGCRTTTGTGCRAYATNNAYARGGCATRCTAGGTACGGAATTTCCAAATCATTTCGAAAGTAGGATGTGGCAATTTGGTGGCGATTCCAACGAGTTCATGATCAACGATCANNNGGCCGCTGTCGTTGAANSAANGTRGAAGCCATAGGCAAATAGAGGCAAATAATCTCCNCGCAGTCGTCRAAGGTNNNNGTTTCRTTAGGGATAAAATTCAGAGGCAAAGAAATGYGCACRRATACTCTCAGYGGWCACRGCAMTRGATCCTCCNACNTANNTGAGAGCGYRCATGNNRMCRCYCTAAGCCTTGATTTYAAWTTTSAAGCAAKTTTRGTKCYCRACGNCYNANAKTCGASATGRGTACACYGRSTTCGATTTTCGTNCATAACTTRAAATATAATACAACTTTGRCYGACTACCGANRGGAWKYCACANTCYKYAGNATACAAATTCRAKCRGTGRTTCAAGCAGAGGACTCAGAGACGTAAGGAATAGGAACCTCAGCCTGAGGAGTGAGTCGGACAGCGTGCCTTCGCTGCTCAGCCTTGTAGTCGGGGTTGACCGAGTGGACGACAAGTCGGTTATCCTATCCAWACCRTGAGTCCAAACGCCCCATGAGAATCAGAACGAATGTAGCACGTACCCATACGACAACGGTCCCTGGCTCATAGCGAGCACGAATCTGGAAATCSGCACCCTTGGCGATGTGGTCRAGGAGGAACTTGAGCAAGAAGTCGGATTCCTCCTGCTTGAACCCAACRATCCTCCGGGTGAATCCCTCGTTGACRAASARCGCCTTCTCGCCRGTCACAGGGTGCACACGGACGATGGGGTGCTCAGTCTCCACCGGCTCGCGACGGAGGACCGAGCCCCKGTTCCGAGCATAGTCCGCTTGGTACACCGCAGAGTGCACGGCCTTCAAGCCCTCCAGGCGTTTCTGGAATTCGGGCGAGAGGCGGTTGTAGGCCTCGACTTGCGACGCGAAGAGGGTGTCGCCGCCGACCTNGGGGGGGGCTGGTCGAGGATGAAGAAGAAGGTCGTCGAAGGAGGTTGCTTTTCGTAGGTGACGTCCGAGTGCCAGCCGAGTCGAGTGAGGCGGTTGGCGCCGCGGTAGTCGCTGAAGCGATCGTTCTGAGCGTCGCGGTAGACAATGTGGAACTCGGGGTAGCCTTTGACGTTGCCAGAGGTGGGGTGGCGGTGGATAGGACCGAAGTGCCTATCGAGGATTTGGTTAGAACTTACGCTAGAGCAAAGAAGAAATCGACCACTCACTTCGCGATCTCGATTTGGCGGTCAAANGCCAAGGTNCCTTGAAATCCTGGTCGCGGAAGATTAAGACCTTGCGCTCCGCAGTGTAGAGAGCGAGCTCGTCCAAACCCTCCTTGGAGAGTTGAGAAAGCTGGACACCTCGGATTTCGGTTCCAAGGTATGGGCTGATGTGGCTGACTTTGGAGTTCTCGTTGAGGAGGTTGGGTTTGGCCGGATTGGCCCTAGAGCCAGCATCAATGTGCTCTGTGGCGACATGTCAATAAATTGAAAGCGAAGAAATGGCATGAGAACGAACCAAACAGCTCCAGAGGAGGCCACTTCTCCTCGGGGTCGAAGTAGGGTAAGTATTGTGGGTAGGATGGGCCCTAGAAGATGTGAGATGACCTGAAGGTACCTTAAACACGAAGCCTTTACTTACTGGGTCAGCTTTCTGCTCAGACTGAGCAGTTTCGTTGGCCAACTTGAGCTGGGCAACGCCGTCAGTGACGGCCTCAGTAGACTTGATCTCAGCGACAGAGGGAGCCATTTGCAGAGAGGGAGTGTGTGTGTGCAAGTTCGATGAGCCTTCAAGGCCTCGCAGCCACATATTTATACCGCGCTTTGCATTCCATTCCAAGAGATGTGATTGTCGCCCAATATCATGCAATACCACAGGCAGAGTACGCAATTAGAGTGAGCCGTGGGCAGGACCGATCGAAGTCTTCAATTGCGCAAACTTGGGATACACCCGGAAAGCTAACCGGTTGAGAAGGCTGTCGGAATAGAGCTTCTTTGAAGACATGACGAAACCTTCAATTCCGGAGCACAGCAGGGCCCCTGCAGGACGGTTCCTTACCCGGGTGGCAGTGTCCTGGTATTGGTGGTCATCCAGCCTGTCAGAGTGAAATTGAATACATAAATTCAATTCCGAGTCAATACCAGGGGATCGTTGTCGAATTGGGTTCATCGGAATATCCCCGTGGACACAGCATGTCAGAGCTAGAATTGAAAAAAAAAACGTCAATTCCCGGAATTCATAAGGGATTGTCGATTGGCTTCATCGGAATCATGACTCTATCAATCCCATAGAATTTTATAATGTTGTTTTCGCTTCAATGATTTTCAGCAGACGGCAAATACGGCGACGTACGAAATTGGTTCTCGAATAGGTGGATTCAGGAGAGAACGGTATAGAACGTGTCAATCTACATTAGCCGCTGCTGAGTTTGGCTTTACCGTTCAAGAGGACGTCTTGGGAGACCAGGTAAGTGTTTCTTGTTATTCGGCTTGGGCATCGTCACGGTAGGACCAGCCTCTCAGGTTCTCGAGTCTCGACTGAGGAATGGCGTGTGTTTGTACTTGTTTCCTTGCGGAGTCAAAAGCTTCGGGTCACGAGGGGACGCGTTGCTTGTCTTTCTTTGGCTTTCCCACTGGATCACAAGGGACGCGTCGACCAGATCTCCAGGCCCTTCCTTCTTTCGGACTATCACCATCGAAGCCAGTGGCTTAGCTGGAGTCTCGCGTGCCTCACAATAGCAATCCTTAGCGAGGACGGCAAGGTCCAATTCTAAGCTATTATCAGCATGTTCTGACTCTTTTATCGACGCGGTTCGAGCAGTATATGGGACGTCGAAGTCGGACACTCACATGGTGCTAGGGTAATGTGAAGTACACACGACGGCCTCTAAACCTATGGAGAGCCGAGATCCTCGAAAGATTAGTTAGCAATGACTGTCCGAGTCCATTTGATTGCACCCACTAACGCTTTTGCTCGTGTAGGCCAATTTCTGCTCTTGACCGGAACATCGAGCTTTTAGTTATCTGCGTAATGCCCACCATCACCATTAGATGCACACCGGTGAGGCCGGTGAGGGCTCAACATCTTATCTCCGGAGGGATCTAAATCTTATCTCTTCGGAGCCTTCCCTTTTCTAGTTTGATATGATCGAGCACCGCCACTCGACGGGCCAAGGTGACACAGTGCAGCTTGTCAACGCAAGGGCTTGCGTCGCACAACAGATGGGGCTTTGCAAGTCTCCACCAGCAGACGTCTTCTTTAGCGCCAGCCGAGCCCACCCTTAAATCTGGCTATTGTACTCTCTTCACGACCAGCCACGACAAGATGATGAAGAATATGACCTGGAAAGAGGCTCTGCTTCCCCAGCCGCCCAGTTTCGGGAAGAAGAAGAACTACGAGATCAAGGATATACTGGGGGAAGGCGCTTTCGGAAAAGTGGTGGTACGTTGCCCAAGTATCAGAATCCGTCTCGTTCGTTATTAAGTTGTCGTATCAAGCGCGCAACATGGCATGTTCCAATTGACCAGGTTGCTGTTGCCGAACGTGGCGCTGCAGCGGCCCTAGATAGCTCACCAAACTCCCCAACCGCGACGCCTCCCTCCTTACCTACGACTCCCTCCGGCTCGAAATTCTCGTCAAAGAGCTCAAGGCCATCGTCTCCTCTCCCCGCTAAGAACACTGAGGAGTCGGGTATTGTGAAAGATGTTGCCTTGAAGATCATTCCCAAAAAGAAGGTCAAGGGGAATGAGGCGAGCGTTTGGGGTGAGATGGAGGTTCTGAAGGGACTGGACCATCCGAACATCGTGAGTGGTCTCACTTTGATTCGAACCACCCTGACACCTATGGATTATAGGTCAAGTTCTACGAATGGTTCGAATCTCGGACAAAGTACTACCTTTCGTTCGAGTTGGCTACCGGCGGTGAACTCTTCCAGCGCATCCTTCAACAAGGAAAGTTTACCGAGAAGAATGCCGTCGCCGTTGTCCGCTCTGTCCTCGAAGGCGTCTGTTATCTCCATCAGCACGACATTGTGCACCGAGACCTGAAGCCCGAGAACATACTCTACAGGACGAAGGAAACTGACAGTGACATTGTTATAGCGGATTTTGGCATGTACGTTCACCACCGCTATTGCTCGTATTTCAATTTACGTTTTGTTATAGTGCAAAGCATCTTCACTCCCCCGAAGAACAACTGCATTCCGTCGCTGGAAGCCTGGCCTACGTCGCACCCGAAGTTCTCTTAAAGGACGGACACGGGAAGCCTGTCGATATCTGGGCGACCGGGGTCATCACTTACGTCTTGCTGTGTGGATACTGGCCCTTCCGATCCCAGGACGTGAAGACCCTCACCAAAGAAACGACTGAAGCCAAGTTGGAGTTCCATGAGCGGTATTGGAAGAACGTCTCCCAGCAGGGTATGTGCTCCACTCAATGTGCCCAAGCACGTGTCACTGACGTACGACTAGGCAAGGACTTCATTCGTTCCTTGCTCGTCGCCAACCCCCAGGATCGACCGACAGCGGCCCAAGCCCTCCAGGACCCCTGGCTCACCACGTACAGCGCATCCGAGGCTCATGACCTCTCCGCCGGGCTGCGCGAGAACTTTGACCCTCGTGCGCGCTGGAGGTCTGCYATCGCAAGTGCCAGGGCTATTGGACGGTTTGGAAGCTTTGGCGCCATTGCAGCAGCTGCACGAGAGAAGGAGCGCGCAGACCTGGAAGGCAGGACGTCGAGCACCGTCAGCACGGAGAGTGGTGGGTGGAAATCGGGTAAAGAGGACCCAGATGAGGATATCAGCGACAACGAGGGGTGGAGGAAGCCTACCTNCCCCCCCTAATTCACGCAAAGAGTCGGTCCTTGGAGATACGTTGAGGAAGGACTCAGGGAGTCCAACACTGCCGAAGCAGAAGGAGCTAGGAGCGGGTGAGAAGCCGGAGAATGTCAAGGTGTTTGTACCTGACGACGAAGACGACTTCCCCCTCCCGTCCTCACGCTCGAACTCGAGGATGATGTCGTTGGATGCGCCAATATCGCCTTCTCCACCGCCGCCTATCCCGTCGTCTTCGCTTGGAGGTTTGGTGTACCAGGAGCCTGCGCCTGAACCTGAATCCAGCGAGGACCAGCCTCCAGTCGGTGTCAGGCAGTCTGTGCATCTCAGGATTCCCGGGTCGTTCGATTGGTCGGAAGCGGAGTATAATCAACAGCAAGAGGGGAACAGCCAGGACCAGCAGCAGGAGGAGTCCAGCGCAACGGCCGAAACCAGCTGGGCCGATTTGTTCAAAAAGCTGGCTTTGAATTCTTAGTGCGTCTTCATATACATATATAAGTAGATCTAGACGATTTATCTCTCTTATCTGTGTAGTATCTAGCATGGCTTTTTTTTTTGGTTATTCTGTGGTAGATGTATTTTTTACTTACGACCGGTTGTACGAGCTACGTTTTACATAATAAAGTGTTGCGTCTTCAGCGAATCGAAATCAGGGCGCCCGACAAGAATCCGACGTTTCGGCCGTAAATCGGCCTTTGATGCCTTCTTCTCCTCCTACCACATACTTTGCTCGGATAGATCTCCGTGACGGGCCAATCTCTCTCTTGGGCCAAGCTTCGTATTGCTTACTGCGTGAACGGGGAAACTCGAGCGAGATGGCCAGCATAATCTCAGCTAATGGTAGTCTAGTCAGCATTCTGCTGTCAACGATCCCAAAAATTCTTATGGATCTCCTCGTCATCGATCGAACCTGCTGGACTGCGAGCATTGCTGGAAATAATGCTTTTCATTCTCTGCGACTCGTTTAGGTCATTTTCTGGCCGTAATGACCTTGGGATTCATTGCTTGCTTGGTCAGGTAAATAATATTCTGCCCGGCTGAGACAGACGGAGCTGGGTCGACAGACATCCGTAGTGCGGCGCCGTCATAGGGCACTGCTGCAGCTCCTACTTTTCCTTGACTCTGAACAGCCTCTCGGAAATTTCTTGCGACTCCGTTGTGTAGCCGCAGCCGTGACGATTGAGCCACTTGCTGACAATCTGGGTGAAATGTCTACGATCCGTCTCGAGACACTCTCTGGCAGGCGTCATACTTTGACCCAGCTTACATTTCGCGGCGAACAGCTCCACTCCTCTTACTTGGACCTTTTGCTTGGTGAGATTTCATGGGTGTGTTTGAGACTTTTTTTGCAGTGGGTATATAGAGGGCTTCTGCACCCCTCATCTTTGTTTCTCCCGTTTTACTACTCACCACTTCGACTTTCGACAACACCTCTCTTCTTCGGCTTCGACTTTTTGCCGTCGACACACTCACGTTCGCACTCATACAAGCGACCATTTTTCTCCGATTCGAACTTCACTTCACTTCCGACATCGACACAAGCCGAGAATGCATCTTCGCAAAGCTACGAAATCTCTCCCCGTGCTCCTCTCACTACTCCCCTCCGTCGTCCTCGCTCAGTACAACCAGTCATACGGCGGCGATGGAGACGCTCCTCCACCCTCGTTCCTGCAAGACTATATCGATTTCTTGAACCGCTCGGGCTATACGAGTTTATCCAATGCGCTTATTCAGGTCAACCAGACTCAGTCAGGGCAGGAATGGCTGGCTTCCATGGGGGAGCAGACCCAGAACGAGGGCGGGGAAATCGGAAGTCCGTGGACGGTCTTTGCGCCGAATAATCAGGCTTGTACGTCTTTTGCTTTTCTTGCTTGGATTTTCGAAAGCATGAAGCTGATGTCTCGTATAGTCGAATCTGTTCCAGATAGCGTGACTCAGAACGCTACGCTTCTATCAGAGCTCCTCTCGTACCACGTTGTGTATGGGAATCTGCACAACACCTCAGCTATCAGGAGAAAGAACCGCGGTGGGGGAGGAATGTCTACCACCGACGGCTATTCATCTACCGTAACGCCTTCCGAAACCTCAAGCGGTAGTTTCTCAGCATCGACCTCTTCAGACGCTGGTCAATCTTCATCGGGAGGCGGCGACCCTACGAGTACTGATTCGCCCCCTTCCAATCCCTCGGCGTTCGCTTTCCGCGAACACCCAACCAGTGGGCTCCAGTTGTTGTCAAGCGTCTATCCGAACACGACAATCGGGAGAACGCTTTTGAATGATTCAGATTTGGTTCAGTTGGAAGGGAACAAAAGCCAGGTTTTGGCGTGGACGAGGAGGGGGAATGAGAATGTTACGGTTTTGAACCAACCGTAAGTTTGCTCACACCTTTGACGCATGATCACAGAGCTGATGATTTCTTCCTCGCTAGGCACGACGTTACTGTCGTAAACGGCATTCAGTGGCGCAATTTCTTCGTCGCTGAAATCGACGGAATACTCACGCCTCCTGGAGATGTTACCTCTGCCCTTGAAGCCGTCAACGACACCGCCCTTCTCACTTTCGCTTCTCAAATTCAAGCTCCGTTGAATAACGGATCCGATGGTTCTGCGATCGAGTTCTTGCAGGAAGCGCGAGGGTTTACGCTCTTCGCTCCAGCTTCTGAGGCGTTTACGAACGATATCAACCAGACTATCCAGCAATTGCAAGGGAACCAGACGGCTTTGGCTGAGCTGTTGCAGAATCACGTACGTTCTGTCATTCAATATCCACCGTTCATGATAAATTGACTGAGGATTGTGACTCTTTCTAGTACATTAACGGTTCCACGGTTTACTCGCCAACGCTCACGCAACTCGGTGTCAACTCGTCGTCTTCTGACGATAACGTTTCTTCGACGACGTATTACAGCGCGGCCGGCGAACCCTTCACTTTCTCATACAACTCTTCCGGACTCTTCGTCAGCCATGGCAATTCGTACTTCCCCGCTGCGAGAGTGACGAGACCCGACATCTTGGTGGATAATGGCGTTATTCACTTGATTGACGGAGTACTCTTTGATACGGAAGGAAATAGCGATGCTGCCTCATCTGCGTGCGTTCTCCGTCTTCCTTGTCTATACCCCAGTTCGCCGATTGACGATGATCGATGTTTTGTAGATACGCTTCTGCGACAGCGGCTGCTGCACAGACTTCGACGGATTCATACGCCATTGGCACCGCTTCAATCTCTGCACCAGCAGTGACTACCAGCGCCGGTGGTGATGGCCAAACTTCTTCGGAGTATGGGGCTTCGTCAACGGAGAGTCTCGCTGCTACTCCCTCGAGCTTTAGGATTAGGAGAGGTTTGAGGCTACCAGTATAAAACACTATTCCTCATGGAAATTTTAATCGCTTGGAATGAAATTAATGTAGTGTAAGTTAAATTTAAATTCGCGTAGGACTGGACTGTGATGTATATTACTGAGGTACTGACGATGATACGCCACCCCCGTTTTAACCTTCAACGTCTTTGATGCTTTCAGACTTTTCGTGACCCTTCCCGCCCTTAGGCTATCCTGGTTTGAAATCGCCAGTCTCAGGGAGAATCTAAAAGAGTGAATTCATATGGGGGCAAGATCCAATTTCCGCTACTCTTCACACTTCTTGAGCGTCGTACATATCTAGACAAAGGGAGCGAAATGAAGGCATCCTAGCATGGCGTCGCGAATTGCCGGTTCCAACTGAATGCGGCGACATCGAGGCAATTGAATAATGGGTAGGTCTACGTGATGTAACGATACCATATGCTCATATGACCTTATCGCAGCAGCAGGATACATTCAACCCCAAGAATGGTTTTGTTAGAATGACTCAGCGACACTGGGGCCTCCTTTNGGCTAGCAGGGGGCAAACGTACGTCACGGTCGGGCCGATCGCGACCCTTGAAGGTTCGCAGACTCAACCCATGTATACATAACAAGCACGAATCACACAATGCCCTCAGTCCCTTGTCTTCCTCCTACAATGTGGGACTCTTTCATCGCTCTCTCCCTTGGAATCGGGTTCGTCTTGCTTGCGAGGGCCATCGTCGTCCACAGAAAGCGAAATCGTCGTGGGCTGCCTTTACCGCCCGGTCCCAAGGGCTTGCCTCTGCTCGGAAACGTATTCCAGTTCCCGCAAGTCAAACCATGGGAAGGATATCGGGAGCTCTGCAAAGAATACGGTAGACCAACCTCAACCTACGCCCGATCAGGCACACTATTGACTAGCGAGGCTGTTCCGCAGGGGACATGATCTATCTAACAGCTCTAGGCAATGGAGTTCTCGTTCTTGGCTCCCACCGACGTGCTGTCGATCTATTGGACAAGCGGTCTGCAACTTACTCAGATCGCCCAGCCTCCCCTATCTTCGAAATGTAGGTGAGGTTACTATCTAGCTGGTTGCTACCACTGATGTGCTGTCGCTTTTGCTATCAAATTGCTGCTAGGATGAACATTGGCTGGAACCTTGGTCTTATGCCATATGGTCCCATGTGGAGACAGCACAGTCGCACTTTCCACAAGTATTTCACCCCCTCTGCTGTACAGCAGTACCACCCGGTTATGTACGAAGAAACTAAGGCGTACTTGCGCAAGGTCAATTCGCATCCCAATGACATCTTCGAGGATACGGAGTTGTACGTTACACACACCTTCACAAGCTGAAGGGTATTATCTGACCATGACGCAAAACCCAGGTTGTTCGGCGCGGAAATTATACGTGTCGCTTATGGGTTTGACGACCACCAACGAAACCAGTCAATGATTGACAATGCTAAGACCCTGGTTTTACGCCTTACCGATGCCATGCTTCCAGGCAGATATCTTGTGAACGATCTTCCCGCTCTGAGGCACATCCCATCCTGGTTTCCAGGTGCCGGTTTCAAGAAGGATTTTAAAGAATTATCTCGTATCAGCTTCAAGACTTTGTATCCACCGTTTGAAGAGGCCAAATCCGGTTTTGTAAGAATGTCCACTGTTCTCAACAAATGCCAGAACCTTGACGAGTTACGACGCACTCCCATATCCAGGCGCAACGGGGGAATGGAAGGTATCCTAGTATGGCTGCTGACCTTATCACCAATCTACCTGAAGGAAATGACGCAAATTATGCAACCCTGGAAACCGTAGCACGTAATGTGTGTGCCGTCGGGTTTTTGGGTAGGTAACAGACCTTGGCGCATCACTATGTTTTGCGCGCTTAAGGCCGATCCGTAGCTGGTGCGGAGACCACTGGTAATTCTGGAATAGCTCTGCTATATGTTCTCGCGAGCTATCCAGAGGTACAGGCCAAGGCTCAAGCCGAGATCGACGTCGCCGTAGGCTCAGATCGGCTGCCGCTCGTAACAGATCGCGAGAACTTACCATACGTGCATGCTATTATCAAAGAAGTCGGGCGATGGTACACTGTTGTACCACTTGGTGGGTTTCATCGTGGTCGGGAATCCGTTCAATTATTTTATTCCTTTGTTCGCAGGTATACCCCACTGTAATACTGAAGACGACGAGTATGACGGTTATTTTATTCCGAAAGGAACCATCATCTTCCAAAACAACTGGTGAGTGGTAAACATGACTTTCCAGATGGTCTGAAGCCAATCGTCAAAAGGGCCATGATGCACGATCCAGATGTTTTCGAAAAACCTTTCGAGTTTATCCCAGAGCGGTATATCAAGGATGGTAAGATAGACCCCTCTGTCCCTGATACCGACCGTGCTGCGTTTGGACATGGCCGTCGGTAAGCCACGACTTCACCTGTCTGAGGGCACGCATTGAAGGGATCATCATTTCAGAATTTGCCCTGGACGTAATTTTAGTAACGACGCGCTATTCCTCTTGGCGGCGTCTCTTCTCGCAACTCATACTCTCGCGGCTCCCAAGGATGAAAAAGGGAACGTGGCTCCAATGAAGTTCGAAGGGCAGAATCTAGCAGTCAAGTAACGTGGCTCAAACTTATGCGCCTTGTATGAGCTGACAAGACTTTTCACACTCGTGCATAGCAAACCCCTGCCTTTCAAGTGCGAAGTCACTCTGAGGCCGGGACGTGAACACCTATTGGAATGAAAGGCTCCCGAGTTAAGCAAAATTTCGGAGACAGAGCATCACTTCTAACTCGTAGTTGCCATTATGAAAGAGAGTTCAACTTCTCGTAGTCACTTTGCAATGGACTGGTAACTTGTAACATGTACGTGCCAATTTCACGAAACGATATCGAATTTCTGCCATGTGTGGACGGGATCGGGATCAATTCCGTGTTATTTTCTATCGTCCTACGACCACCAAGAACTCATTCATCTCGAGTATGTGCATCATACGCATTTGGGTAATCGGTCGGGCCGTCAGAAGGTACAAAGAACTTGCGTAGCCTCGCGATGACCAACGCAAGTTATGTGTATTCAGAAAAATCGAGCATCGTATCCATATCAAGCATCTCGCATGGCGCCTTACAACGCACTCAACTTTTCCAATAGCACACTCTTCCCCCTCGCCTCCCCACTCTCGATAGTCTTCCTCACACCCCTGTCAAACCACGCCTTCAACGTCCGCCAGCGGCTGCTGCACAGACTTTGACGGATTCATATGCCATTGGCACCTCTCCAATCTCTGCACCGGCAGAGACCAACAGCGCCGGTGGTGATGGTCAAACTTCTTCGCAGTATGGGGCTTTGGCAACAGAGACTCCGGCTACTACACCCTCAAGCTTTAGGATTAGGAGAGGGATGCGGTTACCAGTATAGAACACCACTCTCTCATGCAGTTTTTGGAATGAAAGTAATGGAGAGTAAGTTAGATATAAAATTCGTGTAGGACTGGATTATGGTGTATATTACTGAAGTACTGACGATGTTACGCTATTCTCTCGATTTTAACGTTTAACGCCTTTGATACAGTGCTTTCGGATTTTTCGTGGCGCTTTCCCCGCCATTGGGCTATCCTGGTTTGAAATCGCCAGTCTCAAGGAGCATCTAAAAGAGTGAATTCATATCGGGGCATAATCCAATTTCTGCTACTCTCCACACTTCCTGAGCGTACATATCTAGACAAAGGGAGCGAACTGGAGGCATCCTAGCATGGCGTCGCGAGTTGCCGGTTCCAACCATAGCTTAAACTGAATGCGGCGACATCGAGGCAATTGAATCACGGGTGGGTCTACGTGATGTAACGATACCATACGTTCATATGACCTTATCGCAGCAGCAGGATACGGCATTCAACCCCAAGAATGGTTTTGTTAGAATGACTTGGCGACATTGGAGCCTCCTTTGGCTAGCAGGGGGGCAAACGTACTCACGGTCGGGCCGATCGCGACCCAAGGAGGGTCAGCCCATGTATACATAACAAGCACGAATCACACAATGCCCTCCGTCCCTTGTCTCCCTCCTACAATGTGGGACTCTTTCATCGCTCTCTCCCTTGGAATTGGGTTCGTCTTGTTTGCGAGGACCATCGTCGTCCGCCGAAAGCGAAATCCTCGTGGGCTGCCTTTACCACCCGGTCCCAAAGGCTTACCTCTGCTCGGCAATGTATTCCAGCTCCCGCAAGCTAAACCATGGGAAGGATACCAAAAGCTCTGCGAAGAATACGGTAGACCAGCCTTTGACCATGTCCGATCAGCACTGCTGACTTCAAGTTGCTGTTCTGTAGGGGACATGATCTATCTGACAGCTCTGGGCAGTGGAATTCTCGTTATTGGTTCTCACCGACGTGCTGTCGATCTATTGGACAAGCGGTCTGCAAATTACTCAGATCGCCCGGCCTCCCCTATCTTCGAAATGTAGGTGAGGCTACTATCTAGTTGGCAGCTACGACTGATTTGCTGTCGCTTTGGTTATCGGATTACTGTTAGGACGGGCTTAGGCTGGAGCCTTGCTCTTATGCGATATGGTACCAGGTGGAGACAGCACAGTCGCGCTTTCCATAAGTATTTTACCCCCACCGCCGTGCAGCAGTATCACCCGATTATGTACGAAGAGACTAAGGCATACCTGCGCAAGGTCAATTCGCATCCCAATGACATCTTCGAGGATACGCAGTTGTATGTTACACACATCTTACTGAACTGAAGGGTATTATCTGACTATGGCGGAAAACCCAGGTTGTTTGGCGCGGAAATCATCCGTGTTGCTTATGGGTTCGATGACCACCGACAAAACGAAACACTGATCGACACTGCTATGACCCTGATTTCACGCTTTAGCGATGCCACCCTTCCAGGCAGATATCTTGTGGGCATTTTTCCAGCCCTGAGGCACATCCCATCCTGGTTTCCAGGCGCCGGTTTTAAAAAGGATTTCGAAGAATTATCTCGTTTGAGTTTCAAGAGTTTGCATCCACCATTCGAAGGGGCCAAATCCAATTTTGTAAGAATTTCCACTGTTTTCTATAAACGGTTCCCAGTCCCCTCACGAGTCGCAACGCACTCCCATATTCAGATAAAAGAAGGGAATGGGAGCCATCCTAGCATTGCTGCTGACCTTATCAGCAGTCTACCTGAAGAAAGTGACCCAAACTATACAGCTCTAGAGACCGTAGCACGTAACGTGTCTGGCGGAGCTTTCATCGGTAGGTAACAGAGCTTGAGGCTTCACTATGTTTGCTCCGCTTATGACCGATCCGTAGCTGGCGCGGAGACGACTGGTAACTCTGGAGTAGCTCTCCTATACGTTCTCGCAAGCTATCCAGAGGTACAGGCCAAGGCTCAAGCCGAGATCGACGCCGTCGTGGGCTCAAATCGGCTGCCACTTATAACGGACCGCGAAAACCTACCATATGTACATGCTTTGGTCAAAGAAGTCAGTCGGTGGTACACTGTTCTTCCTACTGGTGGGACCTCTCATTGGAGTCGAGAATCCTTTCATTTATTTGATACTTTGTTCGCAGGTGTGCCTCACTGTAACTCCGAAGACGACGAGTATGATGGATATTTCATTCCGAAAGGAACCGTCATTCTCCAAAACAACTGGTGAGTAATAGCCACGACTATCCAAATCATCTAAAGTCAAGCGTCAAAAGGGCCATGATGCATGATCCAGATGTTTTCGAAAAACCTTTCGAGTTTATCCCAGAGCGGTATATCAAGGACGGTAAGATAGACTTTTCTGTCTCTGATGCCAGCCGTGCTGCGTTTGGACATGGCCGTCGGTAAGCCACGACTTTGCCTGCCTGAAGACGCGTATTGAAGGGACGCAATGTTAGAATTTGTCCTGGACGTCATTTTAGTAACGACGCGCTGTTCCTCTTGGCGGCATCTCTTCTCGCGACTCATACTCTCGTGGCTCCCAAGGATGAGAAAGGGAACATAGCTCCAATGAAGCTCAGCGAATCTGAGAATCAAGTAGTCAGGTAACGCAGCTCAAATTTATACGACTTGTAGGAGCTAAACAGACTTTTCGCGCTCCTGTACAGCAAACCCCTCCCGTTCAAGTGCGAGGTTACTTTGAGGCCGGGACGTAAACACCTGCTGGAATGAAAAGGCTTCAAGTTCTCGTAGTCACTTTGCACTGGACTGGTAACTTGTAACATGCACGTACCAACTTCAAGAAATGTTACCTTATGGCTCAGCGTCCTACGACCACTAAGAACTCGTTCTCTTGACTCGGGTTATGTACGTTAGCATACCCATTTTCGTGTATTCAGAAAATCGAGCATCTCGTATGGCTCCTACAATGCGCTCAATTTCTCCAACAACACACTCTTCCCCCTCGCTTCCCCACTCTCAACGATCTTCCTCACACCCTTGTCAAACCACGCCTTCAACGTCCGTCTCCCCTCCTTCACCTCATCACCACCCCTTACAAGTGCCTCACACAACTCTGCAACCACGAAAGTCCCATTCCTCTCACCCTTGGTGCAAACCGCAGTGACCACCTCTTTCCCAACGGTATCCACAAACCGTACAGCGAATTTCGCAGTATCCCAATTCCCCACTTCCGCTGTGTCGATAGACTCAGTTTTTCGGTTAAAGTGGCCTCCCTGTAGGAGTGTCTTGTACAGCCGGGATGTATGTGCGAGGTCCATGGGGTGTGGGTCGGCGTCGGATGGATAAGGTTTCGATATCGCTTCAAGCAGAGTTGAGGTGGCGTCCGACTTGGATTCCCAGCCTTCAGCGTACAGCATCACCTCGCCCACGACTAGACTTGCCCCTGGATCTCGGACGAGGACTCCTCCGCTCTCTTTTATCCAGTCGACTAGGCCTTCACTAGCTGCTTTCCGGACCTCGCTCTCTCGACTGCTGTTATCCTTTTTGGAGGTTTTGGCGCGGATAGGGTCGGTTTCGGATAGGGAGGCGATTTGGGCGGGGGTA
The DNA here is from genome assembly GCA_027579435.1 of Candolleomyces eurysporus. NCBI lineage: Eukaryota > Fungi > Basidiomycota > Agaricomycetes > Agaricales > Psathyrellaceae > Candolleomyces > Candolleomyces eurysporus. The sequence goes on along the minus strand of JANBPK010000738.1, from coordinate 154,096 downwards.
AAGTGTCGTCGGGAGCGAGGGATGACGAGGTATAAAAGCGAGCGCCTTCCTTGGACTGTGGTGTACAGTCTTGGAGCGGCGTCGACGATTTCGGAGACGAGTGATTTGGAGAGCAGTTTCGTGTCGCTGAAAGGAAGAATTCGTATATTAGCACACTAATTAGGCAATTTGGACGGCTCTAAACTTACTCGGTAACGTCGAGAGCCGTGAACAACACGTTCTGAGCCTCGTCGTCCAAACACATTCGTTCGATGTGGGGCTTGAGGACTTTGAGAATCTGTTTCCGGTCCTTGGCGGTACCGTATGCGAGGAATTCGCGTACGACTCTGCTCCCATCTCTGGTGTGGACCATCTCTGCGAGAACATCCTGGCAACTGTACACACATGCAAGTCAGTTAGGAAGATATAGAGGCTAGAAGATTGTGGTGCGCACATTTCGAACATCTCCCGACGCAGTTTCTCTTGCTCTGCTTCCTCAGGTAGACCATTAAGGGCGTTCAAGTACTCCCACAGGGCTCGGTGGACGATTGCATGGGTGATAGCACCCTTGTCTGGGTTATTGAATCTGTGAGAGTTCAGTCAGTGAATAATCATTTTCTTGAACACAAGAACGCACATTGTGGTGAGATTCTCCTTCAATGAAGAAAGAACCCTCCGTTTCCGCTCGACGTCAACGCCTTCAAGGATCCCGGCCAGTCCTTTCTTCGCTTTCTCCTTCTCTTCGTTGCTGCCGGTTGTCATAGTGAAAAGGGTTGCCTCCTTGCCATAGAACTCGCGCAGGAGGATCGAACGTTCATACGCATTGGCATAGAGCTCGAAAGCGTCTGCGAGGACAGAGGTTGCCTCGCGATGTAAGAGTAACCGGAGGACTTGGGGTTGGAATTCGAGGAGCACGGATTGTCGATAGGTAGGGCAGAAGCGGATGAGTTTGGTTACAAGGAACTGTACGAGCAGTCAATACTCGCATGAAAGAGTAAGAATAGGATCTGGCTCACCTTGGAATATTTATTCTGCGCCAACTCCCTAAATTTACCCTTCAGCTCTGAGGCTACCTCGTCCCTCTCCTTCTGCCCACCGTATTTCACGATCGTCTGGACGATTCGACTTGCATCATGTTTGAAGACGATATCCTTGACCTTCCCTCTGATAACAGACATGAGGTCCTTGACGTGCTTCTGGCGTTCAGCTGTGGGTATGTTTTTTGCGCGAGCGAGGGACCAGACTCGTTTGGCTTCCACGAGCAAATCTGAGTGTGGTTTAGCTGCTTTTCGCTGCTCATATAAGGCTTTTTGAGCTTTATGTGACTCCTTTGCGGCTACATGGATGCCCTTCAATACATTAAGACGCGAAGAGTGAACAGAAGACGTACCGTTAGGATTTTTGACCTGACCAGTTGATGGTGCAGACCCTGTGTCTCCGTCCTCCATCTCAACGTCCGACCACTCGTCCTCATCATCATCGAGCTCCGATGCATCTCCATCGGAGTCGCTATGGCTGCTTTCGTTATCCAGAACAGCAGTCACAGGCCGACTTCGCTTTTTCTCCGTCGATTTTGTTGCACCATTGCTTTCTAGGTGCGGTTTTTTGGATTTTGAAGCTACTTGTTTTCCCTTGTCTTCAAACTTGCGCTTCTGCCCTGATTTTGAGGGGTTGACCATGATTTTGAAAGGTCCACCTAAGTCAACAGTCGAGGAGGAGCTAGGACGAGAACGAGGAGGATAAGGATATGTCTGCCTGAGATTTCGCAACCGGTTTGCGATCAATTTGATGGGTCAAAATATAGAATCTTGTTCACACGGTTGCCATATCCCACTGACGGCTTTCCAGGTTGAGCGAGCGTTCGTTTGACGATGTCGACTCTTTCACCGTATCCACACTAGAAGATAGTAAGCATGTGGGTGTAGAAATATCTGGGTATAAGTGCTGAAGATATACTCACGAGCTTCATAGGCCACCGAAAGGCGGGAACAAGAGGAAAGGGCCCTCAGATGGTGCAGCAACGCCCCAAGGACCGGTGGGTTTATTATCGGCATCGTTGGACGAGATATCTGACATATGACCGTTTTTTCAGTCTCTAGCTGAACAGCTATCATATCTCCATTACCCCAGGCCGTTCAAGAATCCCTACTACAACAAGAATGTCAACAGACGAGCTAAGAATCTCAAGACTGTTTTGGGGCAAGAACGCGAGAGGGACAGGCTGAAGAGGGAGGCGTTGAGAAAGTCCAAGGCCGAAAAGGCTGCTATGGGCATGATGGACGTCGATGGAGACGATGAAGAGGAAGAGCCTAATTGTATGATCTTACCCATTCGTTGTGTACAAGCCAGTCCTAATTCTGTTTGATTTGTTTAGACTCGTCTATCGAGGCGCCTCCCTCTGTCTGGCCTCCACGGCACTACTGTGATATTACCGGACTAGAAGTGGGTTTCACCCCGTCCTCATGCCAAATCTTACTCATGCATTTGAAGGCGCCGTATACCGATCCCGCGACTGGTCTACGCTATCATGACAAGAGTGTCTACGAGATCATTCAAGGATTAGTGAGTAGCCAATTATGTCTCCATATCCCGCGTTTACTAACGTACCGCTGCTATTAGAGTCCGAGCATGGTGAAAGATTACCTTTCAGGTCAGTAGCTATCCTGTATCTGGAGCATTCCTGTCACCTTACTCTGCATCGATTCTCCAGCGCGGGGTGTGAATTCCATCGTAAAATAGTATGCATGGATATCTGCCATTGAAGCATCCATCGATTTTAGACGACCTCACTTCGTTTTGGGTGTCTGAGTACCAGTGATTTGGCGGTGAAATAAAGCACCCTTCTTCTGTCCCTTCTGTCTTCACGATATCACCGCGCAGTAATTTGAACGGGTAGGAAACTTAAGTGCGACACGTATTGGGGACACGTTCCGAACCTTGTCCTCATCCTCAAGCAGTTCCCGCGTATCTCCTCCCCCTCCCCATCCTAACTTGCTATAACAAAGACGCAATGCCAGAAGACGCCTTACCACCTGCTCGGCAGCTGCCCATTGAAACATTGTCACTCGAGGCCTTTCTTCAAATCATATCAGTAGATCCACCACCCTCAAAACCTCATCCAGACGTACGGGGCTCGTTGGCCATACTTCGAAGGCTTTCCCACCGGAGGGCGATAAAAGCCGGGAACTTGAAGCTACTAACATTGAATTGTAAGTCAGGTCCAGCCAACCAAACAGGATCGGAGGCTCACAAAGTATACGGCAGGGAATCCTGTCTCGAAGGTGTCTATCTGATCATGAGCGTCTATACTACCGCCCATGGCTGACTCGACGCCTAGGTGTCGTTCTTGACGTCGAATCCATCTTGGACAACGAGATTGACCGATCGGACCTTGCCTTGGTGATCTTTGGCATACCTGATGCCAGTGGAGGCCATCGTACACCTCTGGTGAAGGAGTCGAGATCGAGATGGATAGCCGAGTCCGTCGTTTCGCTGTAAGTCGTTCTGCTATGGCACCATCACATACGATCACGAACGCCCGATTTACCCTGACAGGCCAGCGATGATACCTGACTTGACGATTGTCTTATCGAGCGAGAGCGTTGGCGACGTGGGATTCGTTTCGTTCACTGGAATAGAGCTCATGGAGGCGAAGTCTTCCGACATCGCTGGTAAGGAGTTGGATCGCTTGCCTCGTATCCACACTTGCTAATTCTTGCTGACAGACTCGATCGCTGTGAGCAGGTACATCGCCGTCGATGGCTTGGGTGACGCAACCCAAGTGTCCCTGTCGTTCGCCGTCTGGCCTCGGGTCGTCAAAGCTGACGTGCTCCACCACGGACTCTCGTCCCTCTTCAAGATTATGCCACCCAAGAAGGTAACGGTGGAAGGGCGCGAACTGTACTCCGTGGAACTCAAGCCTGCCATGATGATGGCAGACACCGAAACCATAGTTCAACCAGCCCCTCCGCTCGACAGGGCGCTCGGATACACTCTCACCATTGGGCTCATTCTGAAGGCCAGCAAATTGGAAGCTGAACTTGTCCATGGCGCCGAAAACTCGGAGATTTCTCGTCTGGACGACCTTATCGCCTCTCAAATTACGAAGAACCAGGATCTTGCCCAGGATATCCTTCTCAGCACGACACTTGCTGTGTTAGCGTCCACGGTGACCACCGGTCCTCACGAGCCGTCACGCCCATTTGTTTTGTGTAGGGTTGGGCAAGCATTTGTCACCATCTGGAAGAGGACCCGGCAATTGCAGCCCCTTAATCAGGCAGTTGACAATCTCCAGGAAGGGGTAGCCACGCTCTCTAGTGAGCCTCGCGCTTGGATGCTGTCTTCGCTGTCGTCCACCCTGATAATTCGCTACAAGCTCCTCAATAATCGCGCCGACCTTTATGGGGCCATATCAATTCTTCAGAAGGAACTGAAGATAAAGGAAACAGCTCGAGACGCCGCGAAGCTCTTGTGTCTGCTCTTCCAACATTTGTTCAAGATTTCCACAGACCTCTCCTGGCTCGTTGAGGCTGTAAAGACCGCCCAACTGGGGCTGAAGTCAGGTACAGCCGACCCACGCTCCCTTTTCGACGCACTGGAAGGGGTCTCGAGGGCTATTTCAAAACTCTCACCTCATCTTAATACCGACAAGTCGAAGCTTCTACAAGACGCCATCACTTTGCAAACCAGCGCAATTGGCATGCTCCAGCCTTCCGACACCAACCTCGTCGATAGCTACTTCAATTTGGGAACAATATACGAAACTCTATTCAAGCAATCGTGTCAACTCCAGGATATTCGGGACGCCATCGTCTCTTTCCAAAAGGCTTTGGAGCACTGCACGCCGGACCGAGCTATATACCCGAGCATCTTTGGTGCCATCGGAGAGGCATTTAGGCTGCAATGGACCGTTACTGACAAGATGTCCGACCTAGAGGAGGCAATCCGGCATGGGGAGAAGGCGCTCGCGCTCGTACCCAACTCGGACGACAGGAAACGAGCGGCATATACGTCCGCCCTTGGAAAAACTTACGCAGCTCTCCTATCCACCTCCCCTACGATGGAAAGTCCCCATCTAGACCGCGCCATTGGTTTGTTTTCTTCAGCTGCGTTGGCAACAGCTCATACCCCACATTCTCGGCTTGTTGATGCAGCGATATGGGCCCAACTTGAATTACACCGCCCCACCTATCACCCGATTCACTATTAGAGGCCTTCGCCACAACCGTCAATCTCGTCACCGTTGTTGCGGGGATGGAATACACCGTAAAAAGTCGCTACGACTACCTATCCAAACGCTCCCACCGGGTTTTGACTGCTGCGACGGCAGCGATCAGCGTCGGTCGATTTGACAAGGCGCTGGAATGGCTTGAACAGGGACGGGGTCTCGTCTGGATTCAGCTGCACGGCCTTCGCACCCCTTTGGAGGCGTTGCGTAGCTGCAATCCTCAGCTGGCTGAGGCATACCAAGATGTGTCGAGAAGGCTGGAGTCCGCTAGCGTCCAGGGGATGATGTCACCGCCAGAACGCCTCAAGATGCCCCTCGACCAAAGGATGTCGTTGGACGAACAAACCGCTGCACACATCAAAGCGGCAAGAGAGCATGAAGATCTGCTGAAGACTATTCGGTCAACTGTCCCTGGATTCGAGACCTTCCTTCTCCCGCGACCATCCGCTGCCTGGTTCGACCACCTCCCAGATTCTGGGCCAGTGGTTGTCATCAGCGTCCACGACGATCTGTGTAGTGCCCTTGTTCTTATGGCGGGTACCGACGCGCCACTTCACATTCCCCTTCCAGACTTCTCGCCCACGCAGGCGGAGGCGCTGCGTGACCTTATGCAAACTTCTCTCGATGCATGGTACCTCCGCATGCGCGGAGATGGAGGCGACGAATCTGAGTCGTCCAATGACCGAGCGATCGAACCTGCGTCTGCATCACGCAAGGTCCCTATTATCGCCTCACCTATCGAGACCGCCTTGCGCCAGCTGTGGGTAAATGTCGTCAAACCCATACTCAAGAAACTGGGACTATCGGTGAGTACAACTTGTGTCTTTTCCTTCGGCCCGATAGCTTATATATGATTGCAGAAATATGGAGATGCCCGGCCTAGGATTTGGTGGTGCCCCACAGGCCCGTTGACGTTCCTACCTTTGCATGCAGCGGGTGTATATCGTGGACCAAAAGCTGAAGCGCTTTCCGACTACGCTGTCTCGTCCTATATTCCAACAGTCGCTGTCCTCGCTGAGCGTCTGAAAAGCCCTCGAAGTATTCCTGCAGACGGATTAGGGCTCATGATGGTCTGTGTGGCGGGTACAGGACGATCTCACATCCCAGGGACGCTGAAGGAGATCAACTGCGTTAATGAGCAACTCAAAGACTCCGATATCCGAATTTCTAGGGTGGAAGAGAAGGAGGCGACTATCAAAGCTGTGTTGGAAGGTATTGAGAGATACAGCTGCGTTCACTTTGCCTGCCATGGCGTTCAGAATGCGGAAGACCCCTTACGCAGTGCTTTTCTGCTTGGTGATGGTAGGCTCGAACTGTCCACAATCATCAAGTCGAACCTGAAGTCGGCGGACTTGGCTTTCTTGTCAGCTTGCCAGACGAGTACGGGCGACCCAAAGCTGAGCGAAGAAGCTACACATCTTGCAGCTGGCATGCTCGCAGCGGGGTATCGAGGCGTGGTGGGGACGATGTGGCCTATCCAGGACCGTTATGCACCAGAAGTTGCAGACGATTTTTACAAGAATCTTTTATCTTACGGTGCAGATGGAGGGAAGATGATCGACGGAGCACGCGCGGCGTACGCCCTTGATTACGCTGTAAAGAGGTTGCGAGACAAGATTGGTGTTTCCGAGGCAGCGCTACTGGCTTGGCTTCCTTATGTTCATTTTGGTCTCTGATTTCCAATTTCAACCTTGTTCTGCGTTATAGGTACGATAGATTTTTGAATCAACATAATGACGAGAAACTGTGGCGCCAAATAGCGGGCAGCTTTGCTCTCTGTTGAGTTGAGCTACGCGATGCCCAACCCGATCGCGTCTGGAAAGATTGAAGGTCGAGCACCTTGTCAGCCCGGTAACTGAAAACCATCGGTTGCCCACTTCGAGTTATGTGCATGAATAAATAATGCAAACGTGTGATTCTACAATGCATGGATTACTCAAGAACTACTCGACAGACGTATTCCTCTGACTCTCTCACTATTATACTTCGTTCATGACGAGCCACAAAACCNAAAAAAAGAGAAGTCCCTCACNCATTGCTCGAGCCTACAGGAATCATCCGTACAATTACCGTCTCTTTGTGCAGCACAATCACAGCATCAGGTGGAGAATGACGAGGATCCGGCGACCAACTGGCGACATATCCGTCTGCCCAGAGGGTTTGCGATCAATTTGATGGGTCGAGACATGGCTGGGAGATTTGGGTTTAATAGATTTGACCTGGCAGTTCTGAACCACCGTAATAATGAGCGTACATATTAGAACAGATTTACGACTGTGAAATTCCTAATTACATTTGCAGTTCCTGCTGCTCGGCTGCGGTAAATAATTGTATTACATGATCGTACAGTATGAGGTTCACTTGGTGCCTTCGATGCACCTCGGGCATACGATCCTCAATCCTACAAAGTCATGAACACTATCGATGCGCTCCGGCTCAATATTCTCCACTTCTCAGCTTTCGGGAAGTGGTGGGTTCAATAAACACATTGACGAACCCCACAAACAAAAACGCAGTCCCTCCCGCCAAACAAACGCCGCCAACCCAAGCATTCTTCATCGGTCCTACGTCTGAGGCCACCAACTCGATGACATTGTACGCACCCCTGCCTCGACCGAATACGCTACTGTTGCAGTAGCACGTGTCAAAGAAGTTACCGAATTGGAAGAGGCAAATGGCGAGGATCCAGAGCGCATTAAAGGTTGCGACAAGTTTGGCTAGACGCCGCAGGAAGATGGCGAAGTGCCGGGCGATGGACAGGCGCAAGGGATAGGAGCGTCCTCCATCGTATCGCTGGAGATTCAAAAGCCTGCTTCCAGTGTAGGCTGATGATGGTGAAGACGTAGCCACGTAGTGCACGAGGAGGCTTGAAATGAGGAGAAGGTGCCAGACGATGGTCGAGAGAGCGCCGAACAAGAGGTATGATGCTGAACGACAGCCTAAACCTGCAGAGCGATGTGTGAGCCCTTCAGTATTGACTAGAAGGAGGAAGGTAAAAGAGTACTGCTCACCCGTGGTTGGTGTATAATATACAACTATGAAGGCTGCGCCAACCGTGCCCCATTGAAGCATGAACGCCAAATCCGAGGCTATAGCAATCCTCGAGAAAACGTTCGGGCCCCACTTGCTCCTGAAGTCGGCGTGTCGATAATGGGGATCAAACTGGCAATACCTAGCCACTTGCGACACATTCCCCACCCTATTCCTGTCATGCGGCTTGGACGAAGAATCTCTGATTCTATCGCCCATAGTGATCCATCCAATCATAGGATCCACCGAATCATGGTGATGATAGCGCTCCGACGCCACCCTAAACGTCTCGGACACCTTTTCCACCGCCTGAACCCACGGCAAGAAGCGTGCATAATTATAGATAGGCGCCGTAACCATCTCATCGCATCTCAGTACTTCATCCTCTTCTCCAGAGGCGAGGTAAATAGCCCTCTCCTCCGTAAGCTCCTTGGCCAACACAGGGTGCGTGTCCGTCGCTGCATACGCGATCTCATTTGCCTTCTTTACCGCACTCCTCACCCTGTCCTCGTCGCATTTCGGCGAAATCTGCAACCAGCCAATGACGATGGGGAGGAGCCATAGCCAAAGCGAGCCTACACCCTGACCATCGGGGTTGAAATCCGAGGCCAAGTCGCCCGTAAACGAGTTCGTGACGATGAAGATGAACGCAATGACGACCCATGCAATGGATGTGACAGTTGAAATAGACCACGTGTGGTGGTAGGCCAGCCATTCAATTAACTCCTTCCACCACGGATCGTTCTGGGGAAGGACGATCAACGAGGCGAACAGTGCCCCTTCGTTCGTAATTCGAAGAGGTGCTCGGATACGAGGCGGGCGACGTGGAGGGTTGATATTAGACATTTTTGAGTAATTTTTACGATATTTCCAGTCAGTATATAAGTAGCAAGGAACATGAAGAGTAGAAGTGTTGGTAGATAGCGTTTGTAGTGAGGAGGCCAGGTGAGAGGCAGCTTCAGCCTCGAAGTGAAAAATGGAGGGTTCGGGCGAAGGGTGAAGGTGATACGACGCAGCGGAGGGTGTCAACGGCATCATGTTCACGGGCGTCGAAGTGCTGGCAGGCTGCTCGTAGCGACGCGTAGCCTAGCCCAGGTTTGCAGCACAGTGAAGGGGGAGGCTGCTTCCTGGGGCGAATACAGACAGGAGGAAGGGGAGAAAAGGAAGGTGATGCTGTTGAGATGTGCGACCGACCAAACAACTGAAAATCATTGGTGACTTGCATTGAGTGGAAAATAATGTTTACCAACATTTAAAGCAGAATTGTGAGCCACGACCGAAAGCCCTGGGATGCTGGCCTTGAAGCAGTGAATCCGGCAGAGCTGCTAACCCTTGGCTAGAGAGCTGATCGTTTTCGAGTCCGCACAAAAGGATAGGTGCTTTGGACGGGGGCGAGTAACAGGAGCGATTGCCGTAATTAGACGACCACAAACGGCCCAGAATTTCCAGTTGGCCGAAACGTCGAGCTGCTTGCAGCCAGGACCGCGATCGTCCTTCATGCAAGGCTGGACGACTGGGTGAAAGATCTTGAAGCCGCGTTTGCCCCCTGCGGTTGGTCGACCCGCCCACATAAGCGAACAACTGCCGTCAAAACTCAAGGGCTTTCACCGTCCTTCCACAGTACCTTCCTACGTCTTTTATGCTGGGTCCATATACCAAAAGGCTGACTGAAGCTGCAGGAAGCAACCGCCTTTTGCCAAACGGACTGATGCGTGTCCACCCAACGTCTCCGCAAGCGCCCAGAGGCAAGATGAAGAACGGCTTCCTGGTCCTGCACATCCTCTGTCACTCAACCATCTACGGCGATCCGCCTTCCATTGCCTAATCATCATAAGCAAACGATTCCAACCCGTCCTGACGCGCTGAAAGCAATAGCTCCTCGTCCTCCTCCTGCACCCCTCCCACACCTGCTACCACCACGGCCCCTACAACCCTCAACTTCTCATGTGCCAACCGCCACAACCCCGAATCAGCCATATGCCTATCATAGCCGCAAATGCCCCAGACAGCATGCTCGAACGAATACTATCCAGCTCGGGTATGGAAAGCTTCAGCCATCGGTACCAATCCCGCCTGACTGCAGCCTCCGGCTTGTGTTACTGTAGACCTGCCAGACAACCTCGGAGGGAGGCGGAGAAAGGAAGGACGCTGCCAGGGGACCTGCCTATGGATAGCAGGTGCGTACGCCAAGCTTCCTTTACTAGCCTCCCAGTTACTGATGAGATGAACAGACATCTGCTGTTTGAACAGCGTCGATGCGGAGAGGAAAGGCCCATCCTTGTCCTTGTGTCCAGGCACTATCGAGGCTTCTTGCCATGGAACCTGAGCCGAACACCTGTCTCTCTGAGCCAAGGATGCAACTGACAGAACTTTAGCACGCGTCCTGTGGAGATGAGGTCATGAAAACCAGGGCAACTAGAGAGGTGATAATAGGGGCTTACCACGACGCTCCGAAAGACGATTTGCATGCCGGCCAGACGATGGTCCCTCAACACGGGAGAAATTCTTCGGTTATCATTCGCGACAACTTGCTGTGGCCGGAGGTCGATGGGTAACAATCGAGCAGTGGAAGTGACGCGGTTGCTGCCGCCCGTGAAGCTGTCGCTCTTCGCTATGCTGAGACCTTGATCCGTCGGCGGTCTTCAGCCTGTTGGCGGACAGGGTGTCTGCGGCTAAGTGATCGCGAGTAGTGATGGCTCATGAGGGAAGGGTGGCTGGGTGAGTCGACTCCCCATCCATTTCCACCACGGGACGGAAGTTCTTCATACGGGCGAATGCATCCAAGACCGTGCCGCATCCTCCCAACGAATTCGTTTGAGCGAGGGCGGGGACCACTGGGGCCAGTAAAAACCGCCAAGGGCCAAGGTGCACTTTCGCCAATCCGGGTCAAGGGAAGGCAGACTCAATCAAGAACACCTGGATGGGCCGTTTGGGTGACTTTGGAGACTGCCTGGTCGTTTGAAACACGTTGGGCGCTGGGAAGTTGAGATATAGTCATGCCAGATGCAAAGGATTTGTAGGGCGCTTGCATAGAGCATTGGTGAACTTCTGCATCACTGATGCAAACTTGACGCCCAGGAGCCGTACGCACGCGCAGGGCAGAAGTATGCGAGGCTGAAGTCGCAGAATGAGAAAACCGATCGAAATAGAATCGGTCACTCTCACCTCAGGGCCCCAAGTCCCAATCCCGCTTTATGTGGTTGAATTCTGGTCTCCAAGTCCACTTCGGTGGTCGGCCGCCAACGCCATCGGTGCTTCGAGGTCGTTTCAGAATCTCCGTTTCTTCATCCGCCTCTTTCACAGTGCCGAACAGCCCTGCAAAAGTCTTGAAAATTAGGGAGGTTTTGAGGCCTGCTAGGTGGCTGCGTCTAGGTCTACGCGTCAGTGAGGCCATCCATCCACCAGGGAAACAGGCTTACCAGTGTAGCGTGGCGTCGAACACATTCTAATCCCATCCTCGAGTAGTCTGGCACTCCTGAAGCATCAAGCCCATCCACCGCTATCTCCTGTCCAAAAACCGTCGTCACTTGGGGTGAACACCGCTATCCAGCATCAACCCAATTGCGCTCAGTCCACCAAGTCGCCATGAATATATCCTTTGGAAAGTTCGTATTCATCTATCTCTTTGAATGAAGCAAGCATGGTAAAAAATTGAAGAGAGTTGGGAAGCCAAGAAATCCAGTCATGGTGGTCGTTGATGCATGATGGGTTGGACCCTTTCCAACGGTGACGGCGCTGCCGTATTATTTGTCCCTCCATCAACCCTCCCTCCGGCTCCATTTCGAATTCCAAGTCTCGATGCTCAACCTCAAGGGCTCAAAAATGGCTTGAAAATAATTCCTAGGATTATCAATAGTCGGTCAAGAACTCCAAGTGCAAATCCGAGCCCAAGTCAGAAATCGGGCGGCCTCACTCTCGGGTTTGCGACCGTACACCTTTGAGAGATGTTCGATCACTCTCACTACATTCTTGACGCTGAGCGCTGATGTACCGCATGCTAGTTCACTGTGCCTTGCATCAGTGGGCAGAACTGACTTGATCCCTATGAGTATTAAGGGACAAGTAGACGGTAAGCAATCATATCGTACATGGAATTCGTATTGCTTCACAGGAGACGGTACTGGGCCCGACATCGGGCCCGACATCATGCTTGATAGAGCTCGAGTCCCCCAACCCCTCCCAATTCATTTCTCTCTTCGGTTTCCCGCACTGGCACTCATTTTTCTCACCAACCTCTTTCACTCGGTCGATTGCACTGTGTATACTACTCTGACCTGAAAATGAATAAATTTCTTTCTCTTTTTTTGCTATTGTTCGGGTGCTTCAAGATCGATGTAAAGGGGCCAGGCCAAGCAACCATCGTCGAAGAGCAACACTGAAGGCAGAAATCATGTTCCAATCCGACTGTGTATGCACGACGAAGGAGACCAATGCATCTATCGCAAACTCTATCCCAAAGGCCAGAATGCAGCAAAGGCAAGCCAGAAGCAGACCAAAATGTACAGCTAATAAATTGAATGAGTGGAGGTTAAGATATGTATCACAAGCAGGCGACGCCGAACCCGATCAAGAAGTAAAATGCCTAGCGAGTAAGCCACCCTGAAAAAGTGAAGAGATCTCGAATTCGTTCACCGTTGCCATTGAAGACCTGACATTTCTATTCAATCTGTCGGTTCAGGAAATAGCACGCCCAGCGGCACGGAACTTCCGCAGGTTTGCGAAGGCACTGCAATGTCGACGATCGATCAGCTGTCCTTCGTCCGCGAACACAGAACAACAGGCAAAGAAAAGGACAAGGCTTCTTTTGAAGGAGAGGCAGAGGGTGCCGCTCAACCACTTCCACCTCAAACGCATCTGAGTCTGAGAGCATGGCGGTCTGTTTCATGCTCTACTCAAATCCAATCAGTCGCTCGTCCACGGACAACAGGAGATGGCAATATTGACACGAACCTTTGCAAGCAAAGCAGCGGTCTGGTTCAAATGGATGCGTAACCGCATCTTGCTGGCAGCGGAATCGTCACCATCCGAATGAATCCCAGGAGCGGAGTTGCAGGAGATCATGTAGCTCGGACGCCCGCCAGCAGTCAAAATTCTCTGCGGAGGGGGCGTAAGCATGCGAAGTGCGCGACGTGGGCCATGGGTGAGCTGGGCAGCAGGCATTTTTAGATTACTCTTGAGGTGATGCCGATCACCATCTGAAACGAAAGGATGGTATAGCGTAGCATGGTCCGTCGATAGAGTTTGCTGCGAGGAGAGAGAAGAGGTAGGTCCAGGCTCGAAGAAAAAAWTAGAAGGTTCAGGGGAGGAGTGACGGCGATAAGGCACAATCGAGGGTGTCGACGACGTCATGCTCGCAGCCTACGCAGTATTGCAAGGCCGCTGGCAGCGACCGTGGCCTAGCCCAGGATTGCAGCACACTGGAGGGGGGGGGCTGCTTCCTGGGGGCTGATTCCTCGGGGCGAGTCGAGGCGAAGGAAGGAAGGTGGGCGACGGTTTGAGAGCTCCGAACCGACCAAACAACTGAATACCGTTGGTGCCACTAATTGAGGAGAGAAGAATGTCGACGAACATCAGGGCAGAGTCATAAGATCGCGGTCGAAAACCAGAATGCCGCCGGCTCTGGGGGTGTGCCTCTAATTCGAAGACTGAAAGACGCTTTTTCAGAGATGACCACTACTCCCTTGGCTGGTCGGTTTCTTGGGCTCAGCTAAAAGGATGGGTGCGTTGTAGTGGAAAAACTCAGAATGAAGAAGGGGCGAATAGCAGTAGTGATTGCCGTGAGCCTGAAATGCCATCGAAGAGTAAGAATGTGTGAAACCTTGATGGCAAAGGACTGGCTCTAATGCCCACTGTAACCCACTGACCACAGACGGCCCAGGAACTCCAGTCGACACAAAGGTCGTGGTGCCCACGAACATGGCCAGCATGTTCCTCCGTACACGGCTCAAGGATTAGCTGCAAGAACCTAGCGCGGTTTTTCCACCAAGCGTTTGCTCGACCCGCCCACACACAAGCGGACAACCACCGTCAAAGCTCCAGTGCCCCGACCATCCTCCCCCCTTGGCGCCTTCAGTCATTCATACTAGATCCCGTACATCGAAAGCCTGGCTGACTTTGCGGGAAACAACTCCTTCTGCTACTCAGGTTAATGCTCTGTCCACCCGGCATCCCCACAAGCGCCTAGAAGCAAGAACAAGAACAGGTCTAGCTGGTCCGACACATCTTCCGTCAAAAAAGCGTACAAGGCCATCCACTTTCCATTGCCCAATCCCTACAGGCCAACTCCATTCCTGACACACTGCAAGCGACGTCTCCTCGTCCTCGTCCCTCCCTATATCCTCTCACACCTTGTGCTATCAAGGCCCTTACGCCCCACGACCGTGTACTTCTCAGGACCCAATCACCACAAGCGATAACCAACCCAACGCTCACTCGCGCACCGTCCGCCAAAATGCTCCTCATTCTCTCCCATCGCCGTCCCCGTACAGACGCTCCTACATCGACTCTACACAACCTTCCCAACACCCTTGCGCCAACTACCGCAAACCTTCTCGATGCCCACCGTCAGCCACCACCTTGTGTCCAGACCAAAAGCATATGCTCCCTACGATCCTGCCGTACTTGAACGAGCGATGTTCGCCTCGACTATGGAAAGCTGAAGCCCCCCNAGCTCATTGCGGATAGCTTCCTGCAAAACTTCCGGCCTAGAGTCTCGAAGGGGGAGCAGAGTTGCCAGAGGATCCCAGGCTTTTAGACGACAGGTACGCGCACAATGCCCCCTCTTGTAGTCTAGTTTCTCGTTGCTGATGAGGAACTATTCTTCCAACAGCGTCCGTGAGGCAAAGCAAAGTCTCTCCTCGTCTCATATCCAGGAACCCTGGAAGCTTGAAGGCCGGGCAATGAACACGTTTGGCAGCGTCCTATGGAGGGAAGATACGAGATCCAGAGAAATCTGAAGAAGGCGATTGAAGGCAAACCGTACTCGTACAGAGTTGACAGCTGCATGGATGGCACCCCAGCACCAAAGAGTTATTCGGGTATCCTTGGCAAGAACACGCAGCAGTGGCTCAGAGGTCCGCCTCGACGGCTGGCGATCGAATACCGGGGCAAGACAATTAAATCCCTGCTGTTCGTGAGGCTGCCTTAGTACCGAAGTCCAATCCTGGTGAAGAGGGTCTCCACGGAAGCACTAGCGATCACAGGGATGGAAGGCAACTGGATGCGTGAATCTTGAAATTTTTTCACGGAGACAGCGGGGTGGAGGCTCTTCATGTGGATAGATCCCGAGATTAGCCTCCCGCTCCTCCCGGACGGGTCGGTCGACGAAAGAGGGCCAGGCCAGGCTAGCGACGACAGACACGGGATATCGCCGATTTTGCGGAGGCAGACAGAACCAACTGCGACAGGCTTGAACGTTTCGTCCGAGAGCTCGGAAGTCGTTATCCCAGTGGGGCCAGACGCAAAGCATTCCGCGGATCCTTTGCATAGATCGTCGGTGCACTAGTGCATCATTGATGCGAATTTGACGCCCCAGGAACTGCACGGGCCCCGCAGAACGACCCAAGCCTGGCCATGTGGGGGGNATCAATATCGTAGTATCGTGGAGTCGAGATGAAAACGGTCGCCTCACCTCAAGTTCCAGCTCCCCTTCGTGTGGCTGAATTCTGGCCAGCCGCCGGGTTCGGTGCTGTCAGCCACCAGCTGTGGCTGCCAACGCCATCGATACCCCGAGTGTTTATAAATTCCCAACAACTTTGACCTCCTCCAATCGCCTTTTCGAGATCTTGAAGCTTGAAGATTCGGGAAGACGCAGCCGCAAGGCAGACCATAAAAACTGCGTAACAGGTCAGTGAGGCGCCTCATCGATCAGGGGAAACAGGCTTACCAGGTTATCGTAGCCTCTGGGGTGCCCAACAACGCCACGACCACCTTCTCGACGCCATGCTCGAGTAGCCAAGCCTTCCCTGAACTGTAATGCCCATCCTCCGCCATTTCCTGTCTGGAACCCTGCTCAGGAAAAGACACTCACCGGTCTCATCGAAAACGGATATTCAATCCCTTCAAGGGCAGTTTTCGACTAGCTCTTTGATTGAAACGGTCATGGTAATGTGGTAAAAGAGCAAGCTGAGAGACGACGGCGTCGTGGCCGTCGTTGATGGAGGAGGGCCCAGGAGGTTGGCCTGAGGCTGGCTTTCCAACCCCGCCAGCCCCACCTTGTTTNGTCCCATCAACCCCTTTCACTGGGACCCAAACTCATGGGCTCCTATTTCGGGGGCCAGCATGCTCGACGCTCGTGTACCTACCTCAATAACTCGAAAATGTCCCGGAAAAGCTCCTAGGATAATCGATAATTGGCGAGAGTCAAGAGGTCCAAGTACAATCCCGAGAGCGACCAAGGAATCGGGCTAATTCATGCAGTATCCTTCTATTCTTCTAGAACCACGGCCTCGCCCTTGGGCGGTCACTGTACTCCTTCTAGAGCCGTATGGACAGACGTAATCCCTCCAACCATGCCCATGCCATCCCATAACTCAGTGAACCACGGCCTCGTCCAGCGCTCACGGATTTCAGCCCTATTTTCTCGTTCAAGCCTCACGACTCGACTCGAATATAGGTGGCCCTCTTCACCGTAATTTCACCCAACTATCGCCACTAAGAGCCCACCGCTCAACTCTCCTCCCTCACCTCGACACCTACCGATCGTCTCGTCGGGTCGTGACGGTGTCACCCTCCATGCAACGACCATTCAGTCCTACACGTACCCTCCGAATAGGAGAAGCTAGAAACCGCATCCTCAAGCTTGCGACCAGCTTTTCACCAAGTCTGCGCTGCGGTCTCGGCTCTTGGTCTCAATTTCACAAGCATCAAGGATTGTTACCCCTAGGTGGCTTGGGAGGATGACACCCTGAGTGAATGAATATTTATATTGATTATGATTTCATTCGCTCAATACATAGATGCAGGCAACCTGGATTGGGCTTGCCAGGTAACTTTCTCCAAACCCTCCGTGCGTTCGAACTCCGTATGCTGACGATATTTCTGAATTCAGCCCTACTTTCACGGTCTAGTCAGCCTCATGTAGACCTTCAAACTCGATGAAAGCCTTGAATCCGTCCAGCTTCGAGGTTTCAGGCCTGGCGCTATAATTATCCCTAATTATTGCATCTAGCCACCGCGTTTCAGCAGACCGACGTACCCTAAGCCATTTCCCACGAGGTAGGCTCCCGAATATCTATCGATTCATTCTTGAGACCCTGCAGCCTGCGAATAAGCACAAAGATCCTGACGTTTGGGAATGGCCCCTGCTCTTATTATCGTCTCCCTCTGTCAATGTGATGAATTTTCAGCGAGAAGAGAGTAGACGGAGCGACAAGTATTCTGACAATAGATTGCTTTTCGAGATAGAGATAATCACATAATGCTTGGAAATTTCCTACAAGGCGATTTCGGTCTTCGCTAGGAGGTAGAGGTACGATGATATAGTTTTTTTTTTTTCGACCTTGTAGGCCATCTTCACGCCCGTGCTCTGATTCGATATCGATGGTAGCTATGGTATGGTTTTTGAAAGAACTACAATTCATTTATTTGCAACGTGAAGCCAATCTTTGCAAGGAACGCGCGGGAGAGAAACCCAAAAGACAATGAAATTTTGAATCTCGGTCTTTGCCGAGAGATAAGATAAAAAGTATGGTTGGTGCTTCTATTCTAACCTTTACGTTGAATGCGTCGACTATTCAGCAAAGCTCGCGAAAGGGTCCAACCACTTCGAAAAGGCGGTGGTGGGCCCTCGCAGAAATATCCGCCAGAAATCCTCCAGGAAATATTCGTTCACTGTTGTGGGGACGAGTACATCGACTTCTTTCGCCATTCGCCCATCGAACATGAAATCGTACAAACCTGCCGAAGCCAGGACTGTAACAAGAACAGCAAGAAAAAGAAACGCAAATGGGACTATGAGGACTCTCAGTGTAACACCGCTTACATACTCAAAGCCGTCTGCAAAGAGTGGAAAGCGATCGTCGAAGGAATTCCCCAGCTTTGGCAAAGACTCTACTTCGATTTTCAACCAAACCCCATAATCGATCCCCTTCCCTCTGTCAAATTCTCTGAAACCCAGCGTACAGAGTTCTCCCATCGCTACACAAACATATTGAAGCACACCTTCATCTCACGATCGGGAGGGATGGGCCTCCATATACGACTGGGCGCCAGGTCACGACTCAGTCAAATCGGCTTGCAGGACACCCTAAAACTGCGAACTGTTTTCATGAAGCCCCTCTTCCATGCGCTTGCAGAAGAGAGCCGGAGATGCACTGCCCTACAACTCGCAGGCATGTCTCTCCCAATCGCTATCAATGAATTCTTTGGTTCCTCAAATTCAAACCACGGTTCCATGTCACTTCCAAGCTATCGTCACCTCCCGGCCTACGTATCGCCGGGGTGCGAGGTACAGAGGACCCCCATACAGTCGCAAAATCTCACAACACTGGCAATGTCAGACTATTACCACGAGTCCCACCACTCCGACCAAGAGTTGTCCACCAGGCGGATCATCGAGGTTTTGAAAGCTGTCCCGAACCTGGAGCACTTTCATTGGGAAGGGACATTGGGAATTGGTTCACATTTCTCTCCCCATCTCACTGACGATCCCGTTGTATTGGTGAGGCTCCTTTCCATAACGACGGAGGACTCGAATCTGGAATTCTGCAGACTCCTCTCCCAGGTAATCCTCTGTCCAAAGTTGGAGACACTGCGTATACTAGTGTGCAAACGCAGAGTTAATACACCACCCGTCGTTCACGAGGTCCTATCTTCTATCAAAGTCGTTGTACAAGCTGCACCTCTCATCAAAAATGTGACGGTGGTGCAGTGCGAAGTGCTCTGGTGGAGTTTGGGTATCATGGGGGCTACCACAGACCCATCCAAGCTTGAATATGTCATTTATTCCGGAACACAAGCCCAGTTTGCTGAGGCTCTCCAGCAAGACAAGTACTGGGCAAAGCTTCCTCCAGATTCACCTCTTGTAAGGCTCCCAGCCGAAATTATGATCGTCAAGTCGACCACAGAACTACTCGAACATGTTCCTCCGGATCATATACCCCTCCTCAAAGCTCGTGAAAAATCTCTCATCGGAAGGTCCGACCGCAATTTTCAAAATCGCAGTGAAGAACGCTTGATAGATACTTTCAACCTCGTCGACTTTATCGTGAATGATTGGCCTCGAGGAAAAACATCCAGCTCAATTGAAAACGCTCAACTTGCAGAGATGGCATGGAATAGGCGAGGTTCCCTTCCCGGTGATCCCGGATTTCTTATTCAGCTTATGGAGATGGTCAGGTCGAAGCAATTCCCTTCGGACACTTGTTCCTTCACGTTTGCTGCTGTAATGTAGACGCTTGCCACCGCGTAGCTAACCCCTATTTGGGTTTCAGTCCCAGCTATCCAGACTAGTAGCTAGTTAGCTGCATTATTGATGTAGTATTCAACTGGCTCCAAAAGCATGCCATGGAGACTGGGTGAGCTCGAAGAGCGGAGGAATGGAGAAGCGGAGTACCGACCCTTGTCTGTGTATGGTAATGCCGAACAGCCACGATGACTCGGGGGCGCCTCTGGTGCGCGGACCATGCCCAAATATGACCATTACGGGGCGGAAGGCGGGGCTCGCTGAACCCCCACCCACAGCCTTGTTGCTTTCTTCACTTCCGCCCACGACCACGCTGCTGTCCCTCAGTTTCGAGAGCCCCGCATACCTCTCATCTCATATATCCCCGGTTTTCACTCGTTTCTTTTCCTAAACCTCTTTTCGCTTGATCGATTTTCAATGCCTGCTGCCATTTACCTTATCTTAGACCAGAAGGATGGATAATTTGCCCTTCTCTCTATCATCTCTCCATTTGAGTGCCTCAAAATCCAGTTCTAAACATCAAACACCGTCAAGGGCCATCACCGAAGACAGAAGGCGGAACTCTCTTGTTCCAACCCGACTATGTACAACCGAGAAGGCCACCACAGCTATCGTAAGCTCTATCCGAGAAGACGCAACGCAGCAAGGGCAAGCCAGAAGTGAGCAAAAATGTACAGCTAATCAAGGGAGTGAGAGCTAAGGTTCATCCTATGTACAGTAAGCAATCAACACTGAATACGACCAGGAAGTGAAGTGCGAAGGATCCAGCAGCCAAGATGGCCCTCGAAAAAGGGGGAGTCTACTCGAAGCAGAAAGCAACACGACCAACGTCGCGACATTTCCGCATGGCTTTTCGAAGGTACTGCAACATTGACGAAAATTTCAGCTATCCAGTATTCGGACACCAGTATAACAAACGAAGCAACTAACCCAAGCCCAGAAAGGACGAGGACGCCTCTTAAAGAGAGGAGCCAGAGAGTCCCGGTCGACTACCTCCACATTGAACGCATCTTCGTCGGAAAGAACGGCGCTTTGCTTCATGCTCTATCCGGAATTCGTCGGTGAGCCACAACAGGGAACGGGAAAAGGGAAGATAAACACAGACCTTCGCAAGCAAATCGGCAGCCCGCGCCAACTGGACGAGCAGGCGTCTCTCGCTGGCAACAGCAACGGGGCCGAGGGCCTCTCCAGAATGAACCCCTGGAACGGAGAGGGCAGAAACCATGATGCTAGGTCGGCAGGCGGGGGATAAAATTCGCTGCGGAAGAGGTGCTCGGATACGAGGCGGGCGACGTGGAGGGTTGATATTAGACATTTTTGAGTAATTTTTACGATATTTCCAGTCAGTATATAAGTAGCAAGGAACATGAAGAGTAGAAGTGTTGGTAGATAGCGTTTGTAGTGAGGAGGCCAGGTGAGAGGCAGCTTCAGCCTCGAAGTGAAAAATGGAGGGTTCGGGCGAAGGGTGAAGGTGATACGACGCAGCGGAGGGTGTCAACGSCATCATGTTCCGTCTCGCAAGACTCTTGCACGCCTCCTCCGCACCCTTTCCTCCTCGTACCCACTCCTGTGCCCAGCTCTCTGCTGACCTTGCAGGCGCCCCCGTCGCCCTCGCTGGCTGGCTCCTCCCCGAGCGGAAGGGCAAGGTCGTCTCCTTCTATCCGCTCAAGGACTCCGAGGGCACCACCCAGCTCGTTGTGAACCATGCCGACCACCCGGACGTGGCTGCTCTGCTCTCCGCCATTCCTCCGGAGTCCACCGTTCTCGTCCAGGGAACCGTCGCGTTACGCCCACAGAGTGCGCGCAGAGCTGGTCCAACGGGTGACATTGACGTACAAGTGTCCAAGGTCACCCTGCTCAACCCAGCCACCGACATGCCGTTTCTCCCTTCCAATGTTCACAATCTGGTATTTTGATCCCCCCGCTTTAAAACCCCGGAGCTCATTTCCACTAGCCAAACGAAGACCTCAGAGCCCGGTATCGGTTTCTGGACCTGCGCCGCTCAGTCCTGACAGACAACCTCAGGAAACGAAGCCAAGTAGCCTTTCTCGTGCGATCTGCTCTCCATGAACACGGTAAATACTGATTGCCCTGTGTCCTCTGCATTTGCTAACTTTTTGCCTTTAGGATTCACCGAGGTCGAAACGCCTGTCCTTCTGAGATCATCCCCAGAAGGCGCAAGGGAGTTTCTAGTCCCAACACGCCAATTAAGCGCGTCTGGGTCTGAGGAGCCTCACTTTTATGCTCTCCAACAGTCCCCTCAACAACCGAAGCAATTACTTATTTGCTCCGGCGCTGTTGACAAATACTTCCAGATCGCCAAGTGCTTCAGGGACGAAGACGGCCGTAAAGACAGACAGCCCGAGTTTACCCAGATAGATCTGGAAATGGCATTTGTTTCATGGGGAGAATCAACGAACGTTAATCCGCCACCAGATGAGGGCTACCCTCGAACCTGGAGGATCGGAGGTCTTGAAGTTCGTCGAGTTGTCGAGGATTTGATTCGCAGAATATGGTCCAAAGTCGAAGGCGTAAAGCTGCCAAAAGTATTCAAAGTTATGACATACTATGAGGCTATGGCTCGCGTACGTTTTCATCATCTTGCACGTCCACGGACCCCCTATTGACGCAGGCGTCAAGTTTGGTTCAGATAAACCAGACACTCGTTTTGGCCTTGAGGTGAGATTTCGAGGGTGGCTTTTCCCGTTGGTGCTTACCCAGGGTCCTTGTTACTTGCTTTCATTAGATTATAAATCTCAGCGATCGTCTTTCAGGGTCTGTCTCGAACCCACCATCATCGACTGGTGATGAAGAGGTTTTAGAATGCATCGTGGTGCGCAAATCCCATGAGCCTGAGTTCCTCGACGCGTCGCGGAGTTTGGACCAAGCACATGCGGTAGGTTGGGTTGGAGTTATCATCAGAATCAGTCGTGTGCTAATCAAAGTTGCACCCATATCTCTCAAACCAACCTTCCTCTCTCGATCTAATCCCCTTTCCTGCATCCCGCACCTTCTGCTTCACCGATCATGCACCGCCCCCGCTCTTAGGAGCACATCACCCTTACAGAAAGCAATTTGGATAAATGGCTCCTGAAAAGCGAGACAGCGCGTGCCGTGTTCGCGAGCCCAAACTCCTCCTTCTCAAACCTTGATCTTGAAGGCGACTCTTCCACGCCTGAAGCGATCCTTAATGAGTCCCTGCATCTGCGTCCAGGGGATCATGTTTTCCTCGCTCATCGCCCGCGTTTACCGAAGGTGTGTTTCGTATCTCCTCACGATCGGCCGAATTATGATTATTAACGTTACAATTCGAAGGGAGGGTCCACCGCTCTGGGCAAAACACGTCTCGGTATCTTTGAGCACGCTCAGAACAGAGGTAAGCCCGGCCGTTCTGATGGAAAGGCGTCTTCCTGACCAGTCCTTCCACATATCTACTCCCTATTCAAACCACAATACATATCTTCGCAACCGACATCCGACCCACCGACAATACGAACGAAAGGTGACTACATAGTGACGGAAGTTCCTCACTTCCTCTGGGTCACTGAGTTCCCGTTGTTTACTCATGACGACTCGGATAAGGATTTCCTGGCTCACGGAAGATGGAGCAGCTCTCATCATCCATTTACTGCCCCGATGTCCCAAGACATTGAGGCACTGTATAGAGGAGACATACAACACGTGCGTTCTTGTTTGCTTGCAGTTTCGGCATCTCTACCTTCCGTTTGACTTCATTCATCGCGTTCCCCTGTGTTGAACTGCCGATTCAGTCGCAGTCTGCCTGGGCGTTGGCTCCGACACAGGCCGGAAGCGGTGGCTTCATTCTCTAAGTCCGACACGCTGCGATTGATATTGGAGTTGAGGGACCAAGGGAAGGGGAGATAGAGTGGGTGCGGTGTGCTGACGGCTTTTATTCGTTACCCAGGTGCGAGGCCAGCATTACGATCTAGTATTGAATGGGGTCGAAATCGGCGGAGGTTCTGTGCGGGTACACGACGCAGACATGCAAGACCATATCTTTTCCAAAGTATTACAAGTTGAGTATTCGGTTTACTTGGTTTGTCCTTCGTCAATATATTCATTTCGTGTTTGCTGTGGCGTTTGTTACAAATCGCAATGAATTACTAACTTATCTTTTTCATTTACTTTCACCTATAGCTCACTGATGAAGAAAAAGCNGCCATTCAACCACCTCCTGCAAGCCCTCCGGTGTGGCGCACCACCGCATGGAGGCATAGCGCTAGGCGAGTACCTTCATTTATGTCTCTATAGATACCAATCCCTTACTCCCGCTCCCGCGTTCTATGTGAGCTAACCTGTTATCAATCCCTTTCACTAGGTTTCGATCGTCTGATGGCGATACTGTGTAAGTCGCAGTCGATCCGGGACGTGATTGCGTTCCCTAAGACAAGTGGAGGGTCGGATCTTCTTTTCAAGAGCCCTGCAGCTGTGGACGCTCGAACCCTGGAACAATATGGCCTTAAACCGATAACTGGCAAAAGCGATTCGAACTCCAACAACCCGAGCTCGGAACACTGAACGGGAGGAAACATTCCTTCCCGAGGACGCGCGCTGGGTGCCAAAAACACGTTCATAGAATAGCCGGGAAAAGGTACATGACGCCTGGAGGCGAAAACATAATATAGACCGTCGGCTCGAAAAAAAGGGGAGTCAAAGCGGGTAGCAGCATATAGATGGGGCATAGCCGAGATAGATGGCAATGGGAACGGCAGAGNAAAAAAAAGGTACGGCTACTACATACCATAAATACGCATATAATAGTGATAGGATGTCCTACATAATGTCCACGCCACCCTACTCGTGCTGTATACTAGTCATCGCGTCATAAGGTCTATCACTTACTCTTGTCGACCGGCGGGAGGACTCTCAAGCTCCGTATGTTTATCACGACGGTACGGGATCGAATACAGGCTCCTGGTCGATATCTTCCCGTTTATCACGGTTCGTCGTGTTAGGGTGAGTAAGATCCATGCTGGGAGGAGAACCTGGCGGCGGTGGCGGCGGCGACTGGCTAGCGGGAGGCGTTAGGAGGGTTGACATTCGAGGTGTCGATGTCGATGTTGTGGTGTTGGATGGGCTCTGACTCTCGTCATCTTCACCGGGAGTGGGCGGTTGATGCCCGTATCCAAAATTCCATGAGCCCAAGCCGAAGCCGAAGGTTGTGCTGCCAATACCAAAACCGCCACCACTCACACCCACGCCGCTGCTTGAGGTTCCATTCGTCGTCGTCGAACCCGAATTTTGTGACGGCATGGTGGTGTTGATGGTTGTGAATGTTGAGGAAGGGTTTGACATGGCTGATGAAGTCATGGGAGGTCGTGCAACTGGGGTCTTCAGGATCTCGCTTGTGTTTGGGGGCGGTGGGGGTGGTGTGGAGACGGCAGACGAAGATAGGAAGGACCCACGGTGGGGTGTTCGGGACTCGTCAATCGAAGGTAAGACCGAGCGCAGCCTGGATTCTGCCTTGCGCTGCGGGACAGAATGTCGCCGGTTGTTGGCGGCCGAAGAGGAAGTCGGGGAAGTAGAGGCCGAGAGGGGTGGTGAAGACGGTGGGGAGGCCGTCGCCCATTCGGATGTCTCAACAGGATACAGGCCATTTGATGTCCCCGGTAGCCAAGACGTAATCTTGTGGAGGGTTGATGTCGCTTCAGTCTCGGGAGTGCCTGCAGAGGGACTTGGAGACGGCGATGGGGCAGTCATGATAGATAGAGGCGCAAGGATACTGAATATTTGATCTTCTGATTGTGGTGGTCCGTACGAGTCAAAAGGGTCGGGGACGGACTGAAGCATAGGCTCTACGATTGGATCTGAGCTGTATTATTTTAAGAAAGGGGCACATTTAGATTTAGTCGACACCAAGACGTACGCTTTCGCCGTGACCCTGTCAAAAACGTCCATTGTTGATCTCACGAGGACGCAGACCTTGATAAATGGTAAGAGGATGCATTTTTAGAGTTTTGAGAAGAGTGTCGCTTACCTTGCTCTGCACCGCATCCCAGACCTGCTCTTCGTGCTCCACTATCTCTTGATAGTGAGATACTTTGAGTTCATCGAGGTCATCAACTTGTTGCTGGAGGACGGCAAGCGCTTCCCTGAAGCTCTGAAGGTCTGTAGGTAAATAGACGCGCATGAATTTCCGACCCCGTTTTATTTGAACGTGCTCGAATGACGTACTTCTCTCTTTGCGATTCAAGCTGCGCATCTCGGTATCACGTATTATCTGACTCTTCTCTCGAAGGGCGCGCTCGTACGACTGGGATCGTTCCTATAGGTCGCTCGTAAGAACAGTCCGCAGCTCCTGGCTCCCCAGCGGAGGGAAACTTACATGGACAGTAGTTCGGTAGGTCTCTAGGTGCTGGCGAAGTGGTTTCTCGAAGCTGGTATCGATTGTGTCTGCCTAAACTCCGAGAATGAGCACGCAGGCAGTCCAGATACGAAAGATAGCACGCACCAGGACATGGTGAAGGTTCCCAATGAGATGTTGCATACCAGATGCAGCTTGCAACCGAGTTCCTGCCTCGTAGCTCGGACCCTTCAACCTAGAGACCAAAGTCCATATGTTCAGGGAACATTCATATTCGTTATCTGAGCCATCCATACCCGCTACATCTCCCCAGGGCGTCCGCGAATGCTGCGGTGGCCTTCGACATTGCAACCAGGGCGCCGCGATAAGTGGAACATGCACTAACAACCTGCATCCAAGAAACCGAACATCTTAGGCTAGCGCGCTATCGCTCAATGTTCAGAGACTCACGTCTTCATAAGCTTGTATGCTAGCCTTGAGGTTGGCACGCGTGATAATCTTGCTCGGTCCATTTGCGCCAAAGTTCATGGCGGAAACGTTGGTCACATCTGAAAATGTTGGAGAAGGAGGGCTAGGCGATAGTGGACGTTTGCTGAAGCCAAATGTGAGTGTTCTCAGAGACCGGGGGCGACTTGGAGCCATGTTGGAAAGAGTGGTGGTGAGTGGGTGAAGGGAACTTGGAAGGAGCGTCAGCTTTCCATTCCCATTCTCAATTCCGAGTCCGATCTGGGTTGCCACAGGCCAAACACTCCCGGCGCCAAAATAGGCACGTTGCGTTGCGACCCAGCCATAGGCGAGGATTCAAACCCACCAAGGGGTTTGTTTTCGACACGAAGAACTATGTTATTGAGATCCATGGCTTTAGACGGTGATTATAAATTTTTATTATATTTCTACGTGAGAGGTATGTATCTAGTATGACTGGAATTGGTTCTCAATGTGACTGCCCAGTCCTCTCAAGCAGTCTAGTTCCCCTGGAAGTACCCATAGTAGCTTCTGTAAGGGACTGCAATATGTGGACAAGGGTGCGACTGCACAGAAGCATTCCTATGATACCGAGAAGGTCAGGATGCAGCACTACCACAAGTTGGTCACAACATACCATGTTACTTCTTCCCACCGGCCAGCATGCTCATCTTGTCGGGAGCATCCCTGAGGTAGAAGAGTTTCGCTCTCCTCATGCGCCCTCCGGGTGGTGGCCTCACCAACTTGATTTCCTTCAGGCTCGGCGAGTTCACGAAGAACTGCATTTCAACACCCGTGCGTTGCAGCACATTTCGCAATCGGAACGATGTAGCCTGCCCTCGTCTTCGCATTGCAATAAGAACACCCGTGAACTGTGTTGGTGCCTGGTCCTGGAGTACAGTCACGATTGAACCGGGTTGAAGCTGCTGGTTGGAACGGCGGGAGAAGAATTTCTCGAGAAGTGCCTTTTTCTCCGGTGTGGGCAGCGTTTTATGGAGATACTCCACCAAGCCCTTTCCCTGTCGAAGGCCTGGTGAGATGGGCTGCTTCGGAAGCGGGGGTGTGAGGGCTGTTTTGGAGAAGGGATATGCAGCTGGCTGGGCTGTTGCTGAGGGTGGCGACGTTGAGAACAGTCGTTTGAGTATGTGTCGAGTAGCAGACGCCATTGCGAATCAAGAACCGAAGAGAGTCGCGTCAAGTTTCGACAACGACGACGGTGAATTGAAGGACGGAAGAAAATGAGCTGTCGGGCGCAAGACGCGCCAAATCACTCCGCCAACGGAATACTCTCACGCGCCTGGTGGGTGACGTCCATTGCCAATCTCCTTTCAAATTGCATTCGCATTCAGCATCTTCGACTCAAAAGATTGTGGTACAAAGAAACTTGAAATTAAGACGTCTATTACACATAATGCTTGTGGCGAGGTCCGATACGGTATACATAGCACAAACGAGCGAACAAAACATGTCCGGCCAAACAGTCCGACCTGAACTTACCAACCAAGAGGCAATACGCTAAAAGGCAAGGTCAGTTGCGGTTTTACATCCACTTAAAAGCCACGGCCTCTTCCTCTGCAAAGATTACAATGAGCAAACATGATTGTGTCTTAGAACGAGGGAACATACCTTCCACGGGCGCCTCTGTAGGGACTGAACCCCCTGTAGCCTCCTCTGTAGCCCCCACGATAGCCACCCCTACCTCGGCCCCGGTTGTACCCTGGAATGTTCGTACGCTTGGCAGTCACCTGCAAAGTGATTAGGAGGAGAAGCGGAAATGAATGACAGAGGTCAGCATACCTTGATCAGCCGACCTCGGAAAAGAGAATTGTCCAGTGCCACGGCTGCGTCAACGTGTTCTGGTTCTGCAAACTCCACATAGGCGTAGCTAACAATACCCATGAGAACCGAGACCTAGGAGCAGAGACCACAATGACATTACCCTTTCGGATGGCCGGTGAATTTGTCGCAGATAATAGTGACTCGGTTGATAACTCCACAAGCTTGGAAATGTACTTGAATCTCCTCAGGCGTGGCAGCGTAGTCAACCTGAAAGAAAAAAGGTTGAATGAGAAGAGGCTGGGGTCGAGCCCAGAATGCCACGCACATTTCCAACGTAGATACTCCGCGTATCCGATGCAGCTTTGTCCTCTTCGCTCTCTGGGTTGCCGTTCTCATCTGCTTCAGAGCCGGCCTCGGCTGCAGCTTGCAATTCTCGCAGCTTCTTCGCCTCTCTCTCCATTTCTTCGACACGCTGTTTCATGAGCAGAATTTCCTGGCGGTCGGAGATTAGCTAGTTTTGGAGGAAAAATAACGGGCTGGTACCTTGGATTCTTCATCATCCGCAATGTCAACGGTGTTATCCTCGACATTGGTAGGGGCTGGCTCGGTGGTTGGGACGTCGGCCATGAGCTTCAAATTAAAGTGGTGTTGACGCTCGAAATGTTTGGCCTTCGCCGACCTGAATTCAGTCGCACAAACAAGGAAAGCCTCACGTGACGTTGCACTGCTTTCCGAGCCGAGTGCGAAGGCTTCGGAATCGGAAAGGGACTTGGAGGAGCACAGGTATCGAACACTCAATCATTAATCGTTCACGATAATATGTGGTCGTTCACCAGCACTCGCCGCTCTGAACGGAGAGCACGGTAGAAGAGGGGTAGACTATCGTTACGAGTACGAGAATGTGTAACTTTGGAATGGATAAACTGTTGCTTGTTGGATAGCTCATCAATTATCCGCTATTGTCGAAGTTCGAAAAGATGACCGGAGTGTCCAAACTCATATGGCAAGTTCAAAGGAGGTGTTAGAACTATTACGACAGTGTTGTGGTGCACCGGCGAGTGTTCCTAGGACCTCGAGACGCGGGGCCCCTACCTTTCCGACGGTTGCCAAATGACTAGGAGAACGGCGGTCCAGGCCACAAGCGAGCACAATTGGTCGCCACTGCGCCATCGAGATTTCTGTTGGAATTCCGAGAGGGTTGCGGCAGAAACTTGTTAAAAGAGGTAGCACGGGATTAGAGAAATGTATTGCAGGCCTACGTTTCGGTGGCTGATGACGTTTTACTGGCTTGTATGTAAGAAATTGGGACGAAAGCATTACTCTAAATCGGTTATCGATACACAGGAAGGCCGTTATCGATTCTTGGGAGGAGAAAAGAACAAGAACCTTGTGGACAGCCACATGCTAAATTTTGGGAAGGGCGGTGGAGGAGGACGGCACGGCATGGTGCATCACCCCCAAGAATATTCAGTGCACCCTTTCTATCTCCATCTCCGCATTTTATTTATCAGGGCTCTGCTCAAGGAACGAGGTCCCCCCCCAAAGTCTCTTCGGTCCGATCGGTCTTGGCACGTGGTCCCATATCCTTTCTGGTCCAATTCACTCGGTTTGTCTTACTCCTTCATATTTCTCTTCCACTTTCTGCAAGCACCATGGTCAAAGGCGAAGACCCCGCCCCCTCCACCTCCCAGCCCAAGAAGAAGCGCAACGACGAAGACCCCATGTCCCCCGACGCAGGCACCCGCCCAATACAGCTCCAGCGGAGACGGGTCTGGAGGGCCTGCGAGAGCTGCCGGTAAGCATTCTCCGCCGTCCCTATCGTCATCGCACGATAAGCCTGGTTATCTCTTACAATACCGTCGTTCCAGTCGCAAAAAGATCAAGTGTGATGGATGCGAGCCGACATGCTCGCAGTGCACAGCGTCGGGCTCTCAGTGCACTTGGCTGCAGACCAAGGACAGGGCAGCCCTCAGCCGACAGTGCGTTCGC
This sequence comes from Candolleomyces eurysporus, assembly GCA_027579435.1. Classification (NCBI taxonomy): domain Eukaryota; kingdom Fungi; phylum Basidiomycota; class Agaricomycetes; order Agaricales; family Psathyrellaceae; genus Candolleomyces; species Candolleomyces eurysporus. The sequence continues at coordinate 123,898 of JANBPK010000738.1, read as the reverse complement.
TGTTCTTCCCATTATTCGCCAGGCTTGACCGTACCTCTAGCTACGTCCAGGAGCTCGAGGCCCGTTTGCTGCATATGGAGTCACTATTCCAGCAAATTGCTCCCACTCTCCAGACCATGGGCCAACCTATCAATGGCCTTGGACCATTGCCTGCAACTACCTCAGTCAGTGCAGCAGAGGCTGTATCACCGACGACCACTACCCCTCCCCAGCCGACCGTGAACGTGGAACCTGATTCATCTATCGTCGATGATGATTTTAGCGAATCGTTTGGCCAACTTGCTTTGGATGAATACGGCCACATGCGTTGGATCGGAGGCTCATCTACAATGTCGCTAATTCAGTCGTTCAAGGCATTGACGACTTCTCCTTTACATCGAATATCTCCTATGGAAGAGGATCCGCAAGCCCCCGGCCCTAGCGTTAATAAGCTCTACTTTCCTGCGGCAATTTTCTTCGGAAAGGTCGATGCCCTTCCTGGCCCTGAGGAAGTTGAATATCCGGAGCGTGACCTTGCTGACAGATTGGTGAGGGCTTTACCTCGTTAGTTCCTTCCAGCGCTGACTCCAGTAGGTCGAAGCTTACTTTTCTCGGCTTCATTACTTGATGCCTGTGCTCGATAAGCCTTCGTTCATCGCAAAGTACAACCAATTGATGGACAACACCCGCAACCCATCTTGGGCGAGGAACGAAACTCCGTTTCTTTCGCTCGTTTTCGCGGTCTTTGCGTGTGCCGCAAGTCTAGTTCAAGACTCACGTCTGGCGGTATCCGGGCGCGAAGATGATGGCGGTATGGGCATGGTTTATTATGAACGGTGAGTCGACTTCTTATTCGGGAGGATGCATAACTGATTCCTGTCATGTAGTGCCCTCATCCTCCAATACATTAGCCACGCGAATATCCAAATGGCGCACGTGCAGTGCTTCATCCTGATGTCTTCGTTCCTATGCTCCATAAACTGCCTTCCACAAGCCTGGATTCTGATCGGGCAAGCCGTTCGCAATGGCCAAGATCTTGGTTTGCATGTAAGTTGGACCATTGACATCATTACTGATGACTCATTCCTTTGTCCACAGCGGAGCCCACGGCGCCTGAATATTCCCAATGTCGAGAAGGAGACGAGAAAGAAGGTGTGGTGGGGCGTTTACACCCTTGATCGCATGCTCGCTTTGGCTTTGGGACGACCGCTTGGGATTAATGACTCCGATTGCGATGTTGAAATGCCTTCCGACGTAGACGACGAACATCTAACGGAATATTTCAATGGCGCCCAGCTGCCGCAGCCCTCGCTCATGGCAGGTTTCATATACATGATCAAGCTGTATGAAATTGGTGGGCGCATGCTTCGTCAAGTTTATGCCCTGGATGTCTGCCGAGAACATCTAGAGCCCGAGAAGAAGGCGGAGCTACAGCGGACAGTCGAGAATTTGGATAACGAATTGACGAAATGGTGCAACGAGCTTCCTGCCGTGTACAAGACCCAACCCCAGAAGGACGAACAAGCCTCCATAGGCATCGTTCTCTGCAGTCACTACTACTCTGTCGTGACAACCCTACACCGCAATTTCTTGCCGGTCAAGCGGGACGACTCTGTCACTGCAAAATCCACTCTCAAAGCAGTTTCCACCGCTCGCCATTGCATCAAACTTGCCCCATCTTTCCAAACGCTCGTCGCCCCATCACATCACTTGGCCTTCTTCATCCAAAATTTGTTTAGCTCGGCCGTCATTGTGTTGCTGTTCGCCATGCACACGACCGACGCACGGGGCGCTGCAATCACACTGGAAGAAGCCAGAGGGACCTTGACAGCATTGGAGACTTGGGAGGGCCAGTGGCCTGGAGCGCGCAAATGCAAGGAATTGCTGATAGAGCTGGTTAATACCGCGACTGAGGCAATAGCAAAACACCAAAAAGACGGCTCGAATCCTGCTCCGCCGGCAAGCCCGCCTTCTCGTCACGAACGGAGGCGATCCGTTACCATCGGCGGGGCATCGAGTTCTCTTCCCCCGGGCCGTGTCGTCAAGCCCAGAACACGAAGAAATCAGTCAAGAGACCCAGGTACAACATCCTCACGCAGGATGGCCGCTGTCTCACCATATCGTGTTGATAGTAAGTGCATTTCTCCCTGTGCAATCTATACGTTGTATTTTAATTTCTTCCCTAGCTGCTCAACGTGCTCGCTCTACTTCACGGAGAAGAGGTTTCGATGAAACCGAAACTGGTGAACGGCCCCCAGGACACATATACCAGTCATTCCCAAGCCCTAGCTCCGTTCGGAATGGATCAAGTCCCCACAGCTCTCCTGGTTCTGTCAATTTGCCATCGCCTGCTATGACGGTCCTCGAACAGACTGGTCAACAGCCGTCACAGCAGCAGCAACAGCCTGCTCAAGAGCCAAGCCCACCGCCCAACAGCGCGTATAGTTATCAATCGCCGGTTTCTCCTAATCAACCTTCACCACCGCGAATTTACGACTATAATAATTACGGGATCCAGCCAAGCGCTCTCACGCAAGAAAGCACGCAACAGTGGACGAATGGCAGTGACTACACTGCTAATTCTCAAGACCAGACGCTGTTCACCAATCCTTACGGAGCCTATCCTCAGTTAGACGGTGGGTTTGGAGGTTATGATCCAACACCTGATCTGACCAATGGACTGTCGGGGTTATCTACAACGCCCCCTTCTTCGATTTTTGCAGCTTCCGGGCTACCTTTCCGAGGTCTGGATTACATCCGGAATTTTAACATGGGAGGCTATTCCACAGACCAAGATTCTCTGTGGCAGAGCTACGATCCTAATGGTAGTTTTGGCTACGATCCTGACCTTACGTTCAATCTTGGGGATAACTCAACATCACTTCAAGACAACGTTCGTTGATTTCTTTCGATGGATTATGTGCTAATTTTTCTATGTAGCTTTTCTTCTCTGGACGTTGATGTTATAATCCTAATCTATATCTAAACTGCGACTGTATTATATCCACGCCTGCGATGATNCCCCCCCTTCGTCTTGTCAACGCTGTTCATACACCGATCTTGGTACTAAATTATTTGTATCTTTACCGTAGTCACGGCTTCTTGCTATTAATCGATATTGAACTGTGTTTACTGCTCGAAGCTATGGTACTCCTGACTGACGAGGCATCGGGTCCAATCTGGTCCAGTCGAAGTGCGGAGTGGTGCGGGGACGGGTCGGGTGGCCTTGGCGTCGATCAAAGCGGTCGGTGATGGGCCAACTGTATATCCGAGTCTGGGGCAGGTTCCGGGTATTGAAAGTTACCGGCAACGGCTTCATAACTGGCGCTTGTCCCTCTTTTCCGTTCACCCATCATTGCACCCCATTCCACTACCATGTCTCCTCACCCTGTTGTTGCATACACGTCCGAGTCATCATGGGCTATGGCAGGTCTTCTCGCTGTCTTTAGATGTGTCGATGTTCTAATTGACGCCCAAGATTGAGGACAAGTTCTCCCCTTTTGCAAAGGAGACCTTGGCCAAGTTGGTCAAGTTCCTCGAGGTACGCTGTCTTGTTCGGATAAGGTGGGCGTTTGCGCTCACAATGATAATCATCTCTATAGGAGGAAGTGGCACCTGCTCAGAAACTTGCCCATTTGCAGCTGCCCGAGGACCCAGAGAAGCGATGGAAGACGGTCCTCCCTATCGTTGCTGAGCTCAAGGAGAAGGCCAAGAAGCTGGGTCTGTGGAACCTCTTCTTGAGCAAGGCGCACTATCCTGAGTTTGGTGTGCCCCTTACCAATCTTGAGGTACGTTTGGGGGTGTATCGTATGGACGATTGGGTGCTGAGTGTTTGCCGAATGTGCCTCCTTTTCCTAGTACGCTGTTATGGCCGAACTCCTTGGACAATCTGGCCATTTTGCCTCAGAATCGGTCAATTGCTCGGCCCCTGATACTGGCAATATGGGTCAGTTGGCTCGTTCTCGCTTGTTCTGATTCGAGGGCTGACAGGGGCTCTGTTTCAGAGGTGCTCGCCCGATATGGGTCTCCTGAGCAGCAGAAGAAGTGGTTGCTTCCTCTTCTTAATGGAGAGATTCGTTCTGCTTTCGCTATGACAGAAAAGAATGGTTCGTCTTTTATATCACAAAATGGAAAGGACGTTCTTCTGACCTCTTCTTTCTACAGTTGCCTCCTCGGATGCCACTAACATTCGTACGTCTATCAGGAGAGAGGGTGATGAGATTGTCATTAACGGCCACAAGTGGTACGCATCCTATGTATTAACTTCCGGTGGAACCGGGCTTTCTGACGACGTGAATCTCTATCGTGTAGGTGGATCAGCGGTGCTGGTGATCCTCGCTGCGCAGTCCATCTTGTACTGGGAAAGAGCGACCCGAATAACAAGGACAAGTACAATCAGCAGAGTATTGTTCTCGTTCCTGCCAATACCCCTGGTGTCAACATTATTCGACCCATGAAGGTGTTCGGGTACGACGACGCTCCCGAGGGTCACTGTGAGATCATTTATGACAACGTGCGTGTGCCCCTCAGCAACCTTGTCCTTGGTTGGGGTCGAGGCTTTGAGATCATTCAAGGTCGTCTAGGGTGCGTAGCATTTGAAGGCATTTGTATCTCCTTCCGTTCCGTTTCCTGATGTTGGGGTGGAAATAGGCCTGGCCGTATTCATCACTGCATGCGGTCGATCGGTGCCGCCCAGGCCTCCCTCGACCTGATGCTTCAACGAGTGACCGACCCTACTCGTAAGACCTTTGGGAAATATCTCTACGAACATGGTAAGGTTTTAGAGTTGCAGAACCTTATTTCTGGCTAATTCAAATATTGTGTTTCAGGAACTGTCGTCGCTGATATTGCGAAATCTCGAGCCGAGATAGAGTCTGCTCGGTTGCTCGTCCTCAGCGCTGCTCTGCAGGTAAGCTTTTTAGCTCGATCGTAAGGAGCCTCGAACCCTCAGTCTAAATGTTTTACTTTCTGCTTTTGTTTAGATTGACAAATACAAGGCGAAGGGTGCCCTGAAGGAGATTGGCATTGCCAAGGTCCGTGAGGCACTGTAGGAACCCTGGCGCAAAATTAACTGACCTCTCGCTACCGAATAGTTTGTTGTCCCTTCAATGGCGCTCACCGTTATCGATCGTGCTATTCAGTCGTTCGGTGCGGAGGGTCTGTCACAGGATACGGAGCTTGCTGAACGTTGGGCTAATCTGCGAACGCTTCGCTTTGCCGATGTAAGCTTAATTGTGTTTGAACGTGCTACGTGACTGACTTTGATCCCTTCGCTTGTAGGGACCTGATGCTGTCCATATTCAGCAAGTCGGACAACGAGAGCTTAAACGCGTGCCTCTCCTGGTTGAGCGAACCAGGAAGATGAAGCTGAAGGAGAAGGCACTTTTGGAGAAGGCAGGACTCAAGGCTCACTTGTAATCGTAGTGTATCTTTCTTATACCCGAAAAATGAAAACACAAGCAAAGTCTTGTTGGTGTAATGTCTTTTGATTAATGGATATGTATCAAAAAGAGCAGACGAAGCTTCGAGCCCAATGGGAGTTGTGTACGTTGGTAATTGACTTCTATCCCTTCAAATTTGCTATCCAACAAGTTGAACAACGAGAGCTAGAGCGTGTGCCTCTCGTGGCTGAGAGAACCAGGAAGATAAAGCAGAAGGAGAGGGCATTTTTGGAGAAGGGAGGACTCAGGGCCCACTTGTAATTGTAGTGTATCTTTTTTCATACTCGAAAACTGAATATACAAGCAAAGCTTCGTCGGCGTCATGTCTTATACTGAACGTGCACGAGTCAAGCTCCGGGTCGTTGGAGTTCCCTACATATACCCCGTATTTAGGTTTTTGTGACTTTCCCCGTCGAATCAACGCCTTACGTTCTTGCCCCTCACTGTCGTCCCTCGGTTTCAAGCCCACTGAAAACCTTCCCTGAGAGAGAATTCGGGTGAAAAAGTGCAGACCAAGCTTCGAGCCTAATGGGAACTGTGTGCACTGGTGACTGGCTTTTTATCTCCTAGCTATCTAACAAGTCGGACAACGAGTGCTTAAGCGTGTACCTCTTCTGGTTGAACGAGCCGGGAAGCTAAAGTTGAAAGAGAAGGCACGTTTGGAGAAGGCAAGACTCAAAGCTCGCTTTTCACTGTAGCGTATCTTCCTTTATACCCGCAAACCACAAGCAAAGTTTTGTTGGTATGATATCTTTTATCTAGGTAATGGTTATGTGGGCGAATCCAAGTGAAAAAGAGTGGAAGAGGCTTCAAGTCCCATGGGGAGTTGTGTGCACTGGTGACTGGCTTTTATCTCTTTGCTACCAGGGACCTGGTGCTCTCCATATCCAACAAGTCGGACAACGAGAGCTCAAGCCTATTTCTCTTCTGGTTGCGAGAACCAGAATGTCACGGGCAAGGTTTCTGGGGATGGGGAATGGGCTTAAGAATTTCGAGGGACCACGGTGAGGGGCAAGAATGTGAGTATTGATTCAACGGGAAAGCCACAAAGAGATAACTACGAGGTATATGTATGGAGCTCCAACAATTCAGAGCTTGACTTGCGCACGGAGAAACGGACTTGACCGTCACAATGAAGCTGGAGAAGGTACTTTCTGGAGGAGGCAGGACTTCAGGCTCACTTGCGGTATTAGTATATCTTTCTTTATACCCAAAGATGAAAGTCAAGAGCTCGTCAATGTAATATCCTTTTTTATTCATGTTTGCGAACTAAGGAAGAGCCTAGGCAGACCAATGAGACTTGTGTACGCGTTATTTGGTCTTGTGAGATCGAGAGGGGGGCGCCAATCACCGAACGCCGTTCCGTCACAGAGCTGAAAGTCTGCTGCCTCAATCCGCCTTGCCATGTCATTCTCAGCCTCTCTCCGGCGGTGCGCCCCTTCAGCAACTCGAGCCGTCAGAAATGAAGCATCCGCAACCGCGTCTTCATCCGCGCGGCCAGCTTCGAAGCGCCAGCAACGAACGCTTCCTCCAGAAAAACTGCGCGCTCTCATTTCGCTGTACCACCAATCCGACACGTTCATTACCCAGGAAAACCTAATGGACAAAATCAACGAGGCCTTGGTTCCTCAATCTAACGACCTCCTGAGACGCCAGACGCTGATGCCGGGCATCGAGAAGATGTTCGAGGCCGTTGCGGAGAGGAGAAAGTTTTCGAAAGTCGGCCCTCCAATAGAAACTTCGGCGAGCTCTGGAGTTGGAATCGGCAGCAACGGAACATGGAGCTCAGGAAGGCATACGAGGGAACGAAGAGTCATTGAAGCACTTTATGGTGTGGATATGTCCAACCCAGAAAAGGTCAAGCCGGGATTGGAGCTGCTGCAGGGAGCTGTGGAGGGATTGGACCAGGAAGCCGCCGAAGATACGAAGACTCGGTCGTAGGCCGGGTTTGCCGATGAGATTGGCTCATTCATTAGGTGGGTTGAATTTATTCCTTTGTATTCGCCGTTGGACATGTTCTGATCAGGTGGGCCTAGACGTATTATATTCCTTTACATTGGCATTCAATATTATTTCTAATTGTATGACAAACGGGTAGCAGTCACGAAGGAGAGTGCTGACCAGGATTATGAGGTCATTCTGGCGTTTGTATGGGACAATTATGTTGACTTGTCCGGAGCCCCATCCGGGGGAGGCGTGACTGCTAAGCCCAGCGCTTTCGGAAGAAGCTCCTCGCAGGGCCCTACAAACGAGAAATCGGCGTCTTCGTTGTGGTCCGTGCTTTCTAGGTTGAAGACGGCCACTTTGCCGCCGTTCTCCTTGACCTCACCTGCATAGCTATTGGCAGGGGAGACCTAGATCAAGCTAGTGAGTGTTGCGGTTTCGGTCGTATCACTGTGCCTACCGTTGCCGAGGTTCCAATTACCAAGCACAAGTCTGCTTGTGCGACTAAACTGTCAATGAGAGGCAGATGGTGAGGGGTTTCGCCGAACCAAACAACGCCTGGTCGTGCGAGGCCACGACATTTGCTGCAACGAGGTAGCTGTTCTTTAGGAATTTGTGGGTCCATTTGCTGATTTTCCATTAATTCTTCCGTGCCAGCCAAGGCTTCACACACTGGCGAAGAGTTGTTGAACTCTGTGTGTTTGCACCTCTTTCTTGTGCACAAGAGGTCGTAAAGACGTCCATGCATTTCAATGAGATGTGGAGGGTCGGCGGATGGAGTTACCCCATACTTAGCAAAGACTTTCTCGTTCGCTCGGGGACTCAGGTTGTCAACGTTCTGAGTGATCAGGGTAAAGGTGCTCCCCGGGGCAATTTTCTGCCTGATCTCTGGAACAGAGAGCATGGCAAGGGCATCGTGAGCGGCGTTGGGCTGGGCCTTCAAGGCGCTATTGAGTCCGTCAGCCGAAGAGCAATGGGGGTTCGGAAGTGTACCGACACTTCTCTCCGATAATGGTAGAACTGCCAAACCAAAGACGGGTAAGAGGCGAAGGCCTCGGGAGTGGCCAACGTCATGGCATCATACTTCCTCCACATTCCACCTGCCCCTCGAAAGGTGGGGATGCCTATTGAATAATTAGATTGGAGCTGGGGACGGGGTGGGAGGATCGGGGAATACCGGAAGCCGCGGACAGGCCCGCCCCAGCAACAGCGATGATGTGCTTGGACTGTGCCAGCAGCGTTTGAAAGGCCTCGAATCCTGTTGGTTGTGTTGGTGGGGGCATTTTGCAGAGGCGAGGTCATCGGATGGGAAGCGATGTCAGTTCTGGGCCGCAGGATTATGTAAACTCCCCAAAATCTTATCTGATAGGCTCGCGTAATAAGATTTTGGCTTTAAGGAGCAAGTCACTCGGGGACTCAAGTCTCATGAGCAACCGCCATTTTCCCTGTCCCCAAGATCATTCGTCTCCTCGTCCTCCTCCTCCCCAATGCTGTCCCTGAGGAAACTCACCTCCCTCGTCTTTGGCTACGACGCCTACGACCCGCTCTGCGGAACTCTCAGGGCGGTGGACGTCCCCGTCTCATCAGCCGACTGTCGGTCCTGTTCGGACCCTTGCGACTTGGGTTAGTCGACCGCTTTATCAGATAAAACCCCGCTCACCCTCGCTCACGTCCTCCCGCCCTTTGCTCATCAAAGACCATGATGTCTATCCACGGCGTGGCTTCGAGGTCGACCGCGAAACCCCCATGCTCGGCACGGTCAAGCCCTACCACCGCCAGGTAATATCGCGNTTTTTGGTTTATGCAACGAACGGTCATCCATTAATCTCTGGTCTTTCTTCGGGGATCCAGATTGTGATATCCACAGGGCGTTCTGACTGGGAGAGGGAAATCACAGATGCTTCTGGCTCGCTCGCTGCTTCTATGGCTGAAGTAACGCGCACCCGCACTCACAAGACGCACCACAGCACTGCCCATGGCAAGTCAAACGGGCACGCGAATGGCAAGGCCTCACGAGACTCGCGGGGCCCAGCCGGCGTGTTCCGTCCTTCCGACTCTTCTCGAATTTCTACACTAAATGGCAGCCATCGAACAATATGCGACAATGACGACCACGAGACCGTGCTCGTCTTCCCAGATTTCAAGGTCGTGTCAGAGGTCCGCAGGTCAGCGCAGGGTGCACAGGATTTGTGGGACAGTGCAGTGAATCCGGAGCTTGACCGCAACGGAGCTTTCCTGGAAAAGAGTCCGTTGAAAACCTGGGTTCTGCCTTACTCATGCGTCATTCTCCTTTGTGGGTGACTTTCCATTCCGGTGCCCCCTCTCCTCGCCAGGCTGACTGTTTGGTGATGTAGGCTCACACAAAAGACGAGACAATCGTTGTGGAATCGCAGCACCCAAATTGGAGCATGGTCAGTCATCACTGATTCATTTGTCGTTCATTAGACTAATTCAGCTATGCTGTTCCCATCGTTGTATAGCTTTCATCAAGACCTTGGAAGCCCAAGGATGGGAGATCGATACCGAACTAGAACATCCCTCACACACTATGGGTCCGCCGCTAGAGGACCTTGATATTACCCCAGAACAGAGGGAGGAGAACATTTCTGCCCAGCTAAAGGACAGTGCCGAGTCCAAACGGGCTCTCATCGTCAAGGTGTCTCACGTTGGTGGGCACAAGTACGCTGGCAATTGTATCGTGAGTACGCTCTTTCTCTCGTTTGCTTTGTCGGACGACTTTTGCGCTTGACAACGGAACTGATGCTTCGTCGGGTATCTAGATATACACTCCGTCGGGCTCCGGTGTCTGGTATGGTCGCGTCACACCCCACGACATTGAGTCCATTGTAGAAAACACCATTGTTAAAGGCCTGGTGCTCCCACCGCTGCTACGTGGCGGCCTAAACTTGTCCAAGCCCAACTGCAAAAGCTTGAACGACTGGTAGAAATCGGTTCCAAGCACATCGGACACGGATCCTTCGGTCTCTTCCTATTCCTCTCTCCGGTTTCTTCGCTGATTCATTCAGACATATCATCTTTTGACTCGGTTTGCATCATCTTCGTCTTTGGCACCTCTTTCTTCTGGCATGCATCGGTATTTATTTATCCATCTCATTTACAGTCTTTTGCGACTATTGTACGTTTCTTTACGACCCCTTTTCCTCCCTTTGCCCCTAAACATTCCACCCTCTTTCCCACTCTATCCGCCTTGTAGCCTCGGCCTCCAATTCCGGCCTCACGGTTTCAATTGGACGTTGGCCGGGACCCTTTTCTTTTCCCTTTCCCCTTTGCGACTTGATCATTTTCTCCAGCACCCGCATTTTTCACGAGCCTCGTCATCATCGTCATCCTCTCTGCATGATTACCTCGCATTATGTCTCCCTGTCTCGTACTCTGTTAGACTTAGGGTTGAGGCTAAACCTACCTCAATACACCCTTCCATTCGTTCATCTTCTCTGTATTTAATTCATCCTAATTGCCAGCCCAAAAACGCAGGCTTGTGACCAGGCTTGTGTACCCTATGGCGTAGATGTACTCTATGTATAATGTTATTTTTATTTGAACAAATGTCATGGGTGACCGTAAGGCAAGGGAGATTATCGATAGTCGCCGTCTGAATTCAAGCAGCGGGGCTGGGATAACCAAAAGGAGGCTTAATTGGTTCAAGTTTCTATGGTTCAATTGCAAACTTCTCGATCGATAGAAGACAGCGCAAACGATCACGACAGACAACGCAATAGAGTTTGAGAGTGTGTATATTGAATGGATTCGATCGATTGATTGAGTGCGTCAGAAAGTGAGGAGGATACAGGGAATAATAGCTAGTAGTTACACAGAAAAAGCTCAGAGAACAACGAGGGAGACGAAGGCGAATGAATAGACAAGCGAGAAGCAAAAGAGCGGGAGCTAAACCCAAGATTTGAAAAGAAAAAAAAAAGNAGACCCTTAAAATAAAGAGAGCAGAGGCGGAGGCAGAGAGGGGAGCAAGCGTGAGGTGGCAGCAAGGCGCAGCGTCTAAGTATATAAATGAAAGGTAACAGTAGCATCTGTATGGACCGCAATGAATGATCGAATGAATGAATGATATGATGATAAAGTATGCATTGGAGAGCTGTAATAATCATGATATGTTGAGTGTCCATGTTGTCGTGTAGTTTCCGGTGACCGGCCGTGTATGGCGAGAGAGAACCGTGAAAAAAAAAGAGTGAGTGAAAGGGCATAGTAGTCGTCATCGTAAGATATTTTGCTTGACGATAGAAAGAGACAGAGACGAGGGGATATAAAGTTAAAGAGGCGAGAGGGAAGCGTTGTGGGGCACCATGGTTCAATGGGGGGGGAGGGTTTGCGGGAGGGTAGGGGGGTAGAAGGCGAGAAGTGGCAGCATGTAGGTGAGATCAAGCAGGGTATCTGGGGAGAGGGAAGGGGAGGGGAAGGGGGRGATAAGTCATCTCGAAAAAATCAGAACAGCTCTTCTTCGGGGTCAACACCTCCATTCATCATCCTCGCATGCGCCAACCGGCCTGCAGGCTTGGAGCAATCAGCAGCCTCTTCTGCTGTCGACAGCAACGGCACCTCCAAATCGTCAACCGCTTCCTCCTTCTTCTCAGCACTGCTTCTTCTCCGTCGTCCACCAAAGCTCGAGGCCAGATCCACTCCAGACGCGTGACTGCTACCACCGTTGGCGGTGCCGTACCTCGACGACGACGGTGATCCAGTGGTGTTGGTGTCCACTCCGTGACGAGCGGCATGAGCGGCCATAGGCGCCTTGTAGCTCTCCCCGCTGTACGTGAATCCTCTAAAGTTCTCCTGCATCGACCTCGTCAACGGCGAGCCGGCCGTCCAATCGTCCTTGCGCTTGCGATTGGGCTGGATCTGTATGCTCTTCGTCTTGGGGCTGGTCCTACCGCTGGTGGTGCCGTAGGACGAGATGTTGTGCGATATCGATGATAGGGCGGCGTAGGCGGGGCCACTGGCGCCAGGCTTGCTGTCCCACCCGAGAGGACCGTTGTGCAGGTCTGCGGGAGCTAGGCTCTGGCTGACCCAGTCTTCTGATGGGTCGTCGTCGTTCAAGATGACCGGAGCGTCGAAATACTCCTTGGGGAGACCGACATCTCGAACGTCCGTACCAGTGAACTCGGGATCAAAGTTGTTCGTCGACTCGTCCGACTCCACAACCGGGATGAATGGAGGGGTAACCTGCTTGAGACCCAGGGCCTTCCAATCGATGTTGGAAAAGAAGGCGTGCTCCTTGAGCTCCTCAGCGTCACGCTGAGCTCCAAGGCGGTTCTTGGGGTTACGGTTGAGAAGGCCCTTGACAAAGAGCTTGCCTTCTTCTCCAATGACGCCCTTGGGGAAGCGAATCTTGCCGAAGCAGATGTTCTTGTACATCTGTTGTGTGTCTTCGGCATAGAATGGGCTCCACCCGCAACACATCTCGAACAACAGAACACCCAAACTCCAAAAGTCGACGATCTTGCCGTAGCCGTGTTCGTCGAGGAGGATTTCGGGGGCGAGGTACTCGGTGGTACCGCAGAAGGTGGTGGTAAGCTCGTTGGGTTGCAGATCGGCCTTGGAGAGACCAAAGTCGCAGAGAGCGACGTGGCCGGTGGCGTCGAGGAGGATGTTCTCGGGTTTGAGGTCGCGGTAGACGATGTTGTATTTATGGAGATGCTCCAACGCCAAAATGAGCTCGGCGATGTAGAACTTTGCCCTCTCCTCCGTGAACCGCGTCTCCCGCTGCAAGTGCCAGAAGAGCTCTCCGCCCGACTTGAAATCGGTCACGAGATACAAGTCCTGGTCGGTCTGGAAGGAGAATTTGAGGCCGACGAGGAAGGGGCACGATAAGGAGTACTGGAGGATCTTGCGCTCCCCGATCGTGTGTGCGACTTCCTTCTTGGCGACAATCTCCTTTTTCGAAAGGACCTTCATCGCAAAGATACGGCGGGTGTCCTTTTTCCGGACCTGGAAGACCTTGCCAAAGGTGCCCCGACCGATGAGCTTGAGGAACTCAAAGTCGCGGGGCGTCAAGGCATGCTTGGTCTTGTACTGCTCGTAGGTGATCTGGACCCGAATCTCGCCGGTGACGAGCTCGCTGCCCACGGGCTTGAGCCTACAAAGCAAGGGTCAGCATGCGTCCAGACCGGGGTGGTGGAATGCGCCACTCCCCCAAAACCCAAAAAAGGGTCCGATGATAGCGATAAGCAAAATAATCGACTCACTTGTACCATTGGTCGACGGTATGGTCGTGGACCAGAGCGGGCTTGATCTGGAGGGTGCCCAGAAAGCCGTGGTCCTCTGCAGCGCGGTCGTAGAGGTTGAATGTGATGACAGAGTCCTCAGAAGTGACGTCGCTGGGGACGGGTCAGGGTAACGCAAAAAAGTGGGGCCGCAAAAAGATGCTCACAACGAGACCTGGTGCTTCCAGACCGGATTGTGCGGCGAGAGCCTGGTGAAGAGGCTGCCTAGCGTCGTCGACTTGACGGACNGAGGGTATTGACGGAGCGGGGGGGTGGACGATGCGGGCGGACGACGCAGCGGAGGCGCGGGACTCGAAGGAGACATTGCGGGAGATGGTGGTCGCGGTGCCCCTCAGCTCTCTGTCGTCCTCGTCGGTGGGGTCTCTGCTGACGAACTCGTTCTGCTCAAACTCGACGACGACGTAGGGACGAGCGTAGACGGAGCGGATGTTGAGTGCGCGCGCGGAGATGAGCTTGAGATGGAGCTGGCCGCGGCTGTCTGGGGTGCCCGCGGGGGTCGCGGACGATGCGATGGAGGTGGCGACGGTCGAGCCGGACGAGGAGCTGGAGGAGGAGGACTTTGTAGCGGCAAGCATGATGGGGAGGTCAAAGGGGTCATGCAGCGAGAGGTGGGTGGTTGGCGTGGGAATTTTGAGCGGAAGAGGGCTCTGGGACGGCAGGGTGAGCTGGAGACAGGCCTTCTGTTTGTGGGCAGGGCCCATGAAGAGAAAGTCGAGGAGAGAGAGAGAAAGAACCATGGTGCCTCGCATTGCATACTATTCTACATCATCCGTTTTATCCACCCAGCCTCTTGNCCAAATCCAGGCTCTTTAGAATGCATCCCATCACCAGGCCCAAGCAGGCGCTCTGCTTCCAGATTCCCCGATTCACTGCCCCAAACAGCAGGCCTGTTCCAGCTCCTGCCACAATTTCCTTCCACTCGCCCCCAATGCCCTGCTCCAGCACCACATACCCCGTCGTAATGGCCCCCAGCCGTCCGCCCTCCTTCGCCGCGCCCTTCAGCCCTCCCAGCATAACCCGGTAGTTCTTTGTCTTTTTGTAGAAATACCATCCCTGGACAGTACGTGGCGGTCGGTGCGCGTTTTCCGCCAGGAACCGCAACGACGCGGCCCTCCCTCCCCGCATAATTCCAATCGCACTCCCCAGGGCGACCCCCGTCGCCGGTATCTGGTACATGCGCGGCGGAATATTGAGATGGATCGCCCTCTGCTGCTTCTTGTCGTCGTCCATGAACAACTCTGCTGTCCCCATTAGGCAGGCGCTATCCGGCAAATAAATTTCTCACCAATCGGAGAGGCTCCTATAGCTGGCAGGCATCGCGCAACACAAGCGTTATCTTCTTTGTTCTTACGACAACTCGTGGAATCCGGCACGAAAGAACCCTGGGGTCCACCTGATGCTGTCTCGCAGTTATGTTCTTCCTCTGGCGCGCACGTACAAAGCAACCAGCCCTTACTAGTCCGTTCATTAATTTCCGGACTCGCGCCTGCCCTCCCCCCACCGCCGCATAGTGCTTGTTTGAACCGGTACCGTGGTAGGGCTCTGCGCCGCAGTGTGATTTCGAAGAGGTATTGCCTACTCTGGAAAAGAGCGGGAGTGCGCCAACGAATCGGCGCATTGCGATAGCAACTCTGCCTCGTCACATTAACACTCAATTCAAGCTCTTTCTTCTTTCTGATCTACTACGACAGACGGTCTCTACTCGGCGGCGGCGTTCTTCGAGTTTGTCCATCTGGGGTGGGAGTGTGATACATGTGAAGAATCTCTGAGAAAACAGACTATGCGGTGCGGTTACTTTCTGTTCTTGGTGAGCAGTGGAGCATTCTGTGGAGTAAACGCTAATAACCTTGCTTCCAGAGCGGCCGTCCCTTGCGCAGCTGGGCTGGTCATCTGTGTGCGCCGCCGCCTGCTTTCACCGTCTGTGTGCAGGCGCTGGCCCTATGCATATCTTATCAGCACCCCAGAACCCAAACGTGCTTCACAGCCAATTCATCTCATATCACAGAATGGTCGCTGGCATTCCTCTATTGAATAGCATAGGAGTGTGAGAGCGTACAAAGCGGAGAATACAACCAGAAGGTCGAGAAGCCGCGACCGACTCGGGGAGTGGCGGTGGGTGGATTGATAAACAAAATCCCTCGCTGGAGCTCGAAGAGCAGTGACCTAAATACCTCAGCAGGAAGGTTTGCTGTCCGAGGGAATTGGGCTATCTATTGATGAGCACGCATGCTCTGCGCGAATATATACTGCTGTCATGGTGGGGCCTTTGAATTGCCCGACCCTGCCTCTCTAAGTGCGACAAACCAATCGTAGGCGCCGGCTAGTCCGGAAATCGAAGGATTTATTCCATGTTGTACTGCTTTGTGGAGCTCGTAAAAATTACATTGTCTTTATCTAATCATTCAGGCAACGTACGGCAGTTTCTGATTCTGATGGGTAGAAAAGGCTCGACGACAGCGTAGAGCGACGACAACGCAGAGCGACAACAACGCAGAAGAAAAGAAAATGACGATGGCCGACGCAAATCCTGACGTCATCTGCAGCGATGCCTACTTGTCGCCCGCTCACTGGCGTCCTAGGTCTCGCTTAGCATTATGCTGTCAAGTTCCATCCTATCCTCTCAACCGAGGTTATCCGACCTTGCGATGCTGTCGGGCGTGCTGTATCGATTGTATGGGAAATAGTAGCCTCCGAACATAGCTCATCAAGGTAGGTGTCCAAGCGCCTGCTAAAAGCGGCATGCATCCATATGACGAGCACGGATACTGGAAGGTACTCGGAAATCTAGGAACACCTTCGATTTCCAAATGTCATAGAATGTTACCCACTAGTCAACGGCTGTGGCTGTCACCTTTTGTTTTGGGCGCTGCAACTTTAAAGGCAGAGGCAACCCGGGGAGGTGGACTGGGATCGGGCATGCCTTTTTAGGTGTATGTCGCGATAGGTTCGAGTTCCGGTGTTAGGGCGGTTTTGGTGTCCTTGGAGGTAGGAGCCGTCCGCCATTCTGGAGGAATCCTCGGAGTGTTTTTCGACGGAGGTTCTTTTCCGATGTTCGCTGTCGGCCTCGTCGTCGCGGACATCCGGGAGCCCAAATCCACTGCGAAAACTTGGAAGTTAAGAGGTTNAGGAGAGCGGGGGGTGTTTTGGGGTGCATGACGCCACGCTTACCGTTATCTTTGGTGGGTGTCCTTATACCGAGTCATGCGCCCGCACAGTCTTCATTTCAGCGTGAAGGACTCTTGCATATCACCCGCGATGCTTCCACTAGCGTCCTATTCAAGGCTTTCTGCTTGACTGATGCAGTACCACCAGAACTCGGGAACATTTAATGAAGCTGATGCTTTTAGACTCGAAAAGGAATCGAGGAACCGACGGTATGTCTGATCCCAGTCATCAAGGCGCCCAACCGCAGTAACCTCGATAGCATCATGCGTCTGTATATAGTAGGACATTCTACCAGTTCAGGTAAATCAGATGGTAGTGTAGTCCACGCTTTTTAATATCGGACGGAATAATAAGCAGCCCACGTCGTGGCGACATAACTATTGCATCAATCAGTCAGCTTGTAGGAGCCAGATTGTTGGGGTCCGAATTGACTTTTAGGCTTGTGTCTCCTGCGTTGAGGCTCACCTCAACTTGGAAGGAACCACGCTTAGTCTGGAAGGAGGAATCGTGCGGAGAGCCGTTTTCGGGAACTGTTGATACTACTATAGACGGTATAAAGAGGACAATGGTGGTCCTTGGATTAGTGAGCATTGCGTCAGCTTGAACACGAGCAGTACGTGTGGCCATAGCGCAGCCGGTGTGAGGCCTGGGCACGTTCGAGGATGAGCTTGTCAATGCCAGCTGCCATTGCAGAGCCAGAAGCAGTGCAGATACTACGAGCATCGGTAAGATCACTATCTTCGCGCTGTGATACTTGCCTTCTCGTATTCTTCATTTCCAGGCGAAAATCACTGACTCTTTGAGGAGAGCAAACGTGTATCGAACAGCCAGCCGACGCAAGGCACCGATCGTGCTAAGCGAGATATTTTTAGAAAGCAGTGATCGGCGGCGTAGCGGTATTTATAGACACGCTACACTGATGACCAGCCTTGCTTCAATGAACGGGAGAACCCCAGCGCTGAGCCTAGGGGTCATAGGGCTACCATCTGCAATGCGATTCAGAGTAGGAAGAGTTTCTATGATAGGGTGAATGTGCTCCTTTATTTAGTAAGTGATAAGCAACTCATATACATATCTTTAGGTGCTGTGAAGTCCGGACGCGGAGGCAAAAGCGCCTTAATCCCAGTTTAGGAGTCTGACATAATTATTCTTCGACATCATTATGGTTTGAGTGCCACCATACGTTACGGTGAGCTACGACGGAGAGATAGAGCTACATCTCTTCATTTCGAGGCACACCCCGTCACTATCGCTCAGAAATCTAGGGACCCTCCCTTCTTTTGAGAGAAACGGGCCGATGCATACTTGGCTCGCGCTTCTCGAAGTCTTTTAAGACCAGAGTTTGTTATAGAGAGCCTGTATAGTCTGTGTGCGCTATTAATTGGCGGGACCGTATCCCCGAGTCTAAGGCAATCTCGGGAGCTTCTCTTTCATTCGATGGCATGTCTGGACATCTATGCTCTTGCTAGCAAAAGTTTGAGGTGCCTTGGCGAATTTCATATCCTTCTTCCTCCCCTTTTCCACCTCGTCAACATGTCTATCAATAAAGTCTATGCTTGTTAGGTCGGTTGTTGACGGCTTTGCTTCTTTTTGTAGTCTTTGACCAAGTTTTCGAGATCTTTGACTCTTACGAAAACCCTACAGTAGAGGTTTTCTGAATATATTCAAGCGTTCTGATTCGTGGTTTTCAAGTATAGTGGATACCTCTTTTTGCGCACCGAGTTTGGGTTCGATTGTTCTGGAGCATCGATTATTCTGACTCAGGCGTGTGCAGAGAGGAATTACATAGATCTGGAGCCACGTTCGGTGCTTAGACCGCTCCGACAGCGCTTTGTCACCTGCAGGCGCCGTTGAAGAAGTAGAAGCCTCGACAAAGATTACCATGCACAATGTATTTTTAGTTCGCCAATGACGTCAATGAAAATTACGATATGCACACCTCGTGTGGCCGAGAGAAGGGCAAATTTCGAGATATTTACATGTCAGGATGATGAATTGCTTCGCTAAGCGCGGCTCAAAACTCGCCCTTCGCCCGTGAAACTGCCCAAGGGCTTCCCGCAGAGTAAAAATCCATCGGGTAGACGCCAAGAGGTGCCTTCGAGTCATCTCCTCCAGCGACTGTGTTCTCCCGCCAGCTGCTTGTCTGTCCAACGGCCACAGCTGTTTCGTAAGGGCTGAGCAAAGGTCGCTGGAAAGCGTATCCCCAGTCAATAGAAAGTCGAGGACAAGATGTTTGAATGAACGTCGAGATGTGTGGATTGAAGAGTGAGAGTTTGGCAGGTGAGAGTTCGGAGAGGAGGATTTGGATGTAGGGAATGGGGGTGTTAGATGCCTCCAGTTGGCGTGTGATTGCCTGGAAACGATGAAATGAGCGCGAATCCAAGGAGATGAGCGGTAGCTTACCTGCATCTGTCTGACGTTCCCTTGTCGACCTAGCGTTCCTAGTATTATGCCCCACAACGGTGGAGGGTCCGCGTTGCCTCCTGCTATGGTTATGGAGTCCTCGGAGAACGCGTTGATGCTCTTGCGAGCAGTTTGAACTGCGTCATGGCGGATGGATTGCATTTCGTAGTGGTTGTAGCGTTCGCGAGTGAGCTTTTTAGAGTATGGGTCGTAACGAAAGGCGGGGACGGTGGGGTTGGCGATCATAATGGATTCGAGGTGGAAGCGGCCGTCTCCTAGGTATCTGTGCCCAAGTTCAGTGAATGGCGAAATTAAGTCAATGGAAATAATAGTACATCAGTGCATCTACATCTGGAAGTGTGGGTGCTGTACACCCTAGGATTTCGCCTGGGGAGAGAGGTTTTGAACGAGGAATGATAGCATCGTATTTGCCTCTCCATATCCGTCTTCTTGTGCTCTGCGAAGACTCTGGGTGATGTGTGCTTTCTTCAGCGAGTTCTGATGAGAGGTCTTCTTTAAGGCGCTGAAGAGCTGCGACAAATTGGATCGTTGATACGAGTGCGAGCTTGGTAGGAGGCTTGGCATTGGCAACTTCACCAGACTCGGTTGTTGGAGTGGGGCTAGATGAAGACCTAGCGTCTTCTATCCTTAGATGAGAGCTCGGACCGATTGCTGCGCCCGCTGGTATTTGACTTCGAGTGTCTTCGGAGTCGAGGAGATTGTCATGGAATGTATCTCGATCATCTGGGAAGTTGGCACGAATCGTCTCTACAAGGTGGACCGAGTCGATGCCGATTTCCACAAAGACATAGAGAGTTTTGATCGTTGTAACGTCCATGGGCACTGATCAGGGTGTTCAGCCAATGAGAAAGCAAAGTATTGTCAAGCTACTCACCGAGACAACTGTGGCCGTAGTGGATGAGCATGTCGCACCCTAGAGCAACGGCGGTGTAATCGTCAATACAGCAGGCACCATAGGTTACGTCCCCCATGATGACTGTTAAAGCGTCAGTGAACCTACCGGGGCACGGATGTTTAACGTTGGTTCGAACTGTGGCTGCAGGAACTTGCGCACCGCTCGATAATGTCTGCTATTGTGCAGGCAAACATTTGAAGCCCTTCAGGCATCTGCAATGCAACCATGGTAGCACCATTCTTTCGGACGTGATGGATGGTTTTATGGATCTCGAAGGAGTAGTTGGAGGGAAGTTGTTTGATAGCGGCATTGATTTGTTCGTCCTGGAGAATTTCTGGAGGGATTTGGTTGCCTACGACGTGCTTGACGCCAGGTTTCGAAGGTTTGGCAGACTTGCTGCCTACGAACCGCTTTTTAGGCTTTGAAGCGCTTGGGCCTGCCTTGGGAGGAGGGGATTCAGTCACCATTTTGGAGAATTGCAAGGACACCTCGGATTAGATTATGATCGCACGAGAATGTTGAGGTCCGAGCCACGTGCCAGGCCGGACGTACTTCATTTGGCAGAATCGCGTCACTTGGCACTCAGCAAGGACCTCGGTTTATGTTCTCCACATCACCCCTCGTAAACTCGTAATTCGCCCCAAGAGACTGTATATTGGTGTCTCTACTTCGAAGGATGGAAGAGAAAAGGGATGGCGCTGGCAGATGTGCCATGCGCGGAACTTGTGGCAACTCCAAGGACTCCATTTTTGCTAGGGACCTGCCATGTCCGGACGACGGCGTCCCCTTAGAGGTGCGCCAACGGCTTTCCTCACCCTCTATGCGGCACTAAGCACCTCTGTTAGCCTGACAACGACACCCGACGCCTGTTGATCGATGTTTGCGGGGCAGACTTCGCGGAAGGACCGGTCTGCTGTGAAGAGGACCAAGTCGAGAAACTACGCGACAACTTTGGCCCAGTAGACGCCCTCGTAAAGGCGTGCCCAGCGTGCAGAAACAACTTTAGGTCGTTCTTCTGTGCCTTTACCTGTTCCCCCAACCAAGCCTCGTTCCTCGACATCACCTCGACCCAGATATCCACGACCGGGCAGGAGGCAGTCAAGTCCGTCGACTTCTTTGTCTCATCGCAGCATGGGCAAGGATTCTACGACAGCTGTAAGGGCGTACAAGTAGGAAGCGCCAATGACTACGCTATGGCACTCATTGGCGGTGGTGCGAAGAACTATACGTCGTTCCTCAAGTTCCTCGGTGACAAGCAAGACATGGGCAGCCCCTTCCAAATCAACTTCCCTTCAANCCCCCCCTCCGGAATTCTCACCACTCGACATGACGCCACGAAAGTGCTCAGATCCTGACTTCCTCAGTCGGTGCGCTTGCATCGATTGCCCAGAGGTCTGCCCAGCACTCCCACCCGTTCCCACTCCCTCTGACGGACCAACGTGCCATGTGGGGGCGTTGTCATGTTTATCCTTCATCCTCATCCTCGCATATTCCTTCGCGATCCTTGGCTTCCTGCTCGGTTATGTCGTCGAAATGACTATCCGCAAACGTCGAGAGAAAGCCAACGACAGGGTTGCTCTCGCTGCCGAGACTACCTCTCCTCGCACACATACCAGAAGCCTTGTTGGAGCAGGCTCCCTTGCCCAGTACTTGGACGAAGATTCGCTTGCAACCCAGTCGGAATCGCGTCACTTAGGGAGAGGTGCTTCCCTCTTGGATCCCTTGGAAACCCTTCAACCTCGTCACTACCCTCTCAACGCGTTCCTAAGGCGAAGCTTTTTCCGCTTGGGGATGTGGACGGCCTCAAACCCATGGCTTACGTTCGCCATCGTATCCGTGTTTGTTGGAATCCTCAACATTGGCTGGCAGAACTTTGAAGTCGAGACAGATCCCGTCCGACTTTGGGTCGCCCCTTCCTCTGAAAGCAAGCAGCAGAAGGAGTTCTTCGACCAGAACTTCGGGCCTTTCTACCGCACAGAGCAGATATTCGTCACCTCAGTGCCAGGTACCATCGAAGCCAACATTTCTACCTCGTCCATTACCGTCGGACAGAAGNCCCCCCGTTCTTTCCTGGCCCCGCCTCGAGTATTGGAGTGCCGTGGAGCAGGATATTCGAGAGCTTACTTCGCCGAGCGGGTACACGCTCTCCGATGTTTGCTTCAAGCCTGCGGGATCAGAAGGCGCATGCGTCGTTCAATCGGTTCTGGCGTGGTATAAGAATGATTTGTCCGATTACAACGAAACTACATGGGCGGAGCAGTTGGAAAAATGTGCTTATTCACCAGTGGGATGTCTACCTGATTTCCAGCAGCCTCTGGGCCCTCAGTACGTTCTGGGAGGTGTTCCGACAGTCAATGGCATGCCTTCCTACCATGAAGCGGAAGCTCTGGTGGTCACGTATGTTGTTTCCAACTCGTTGGACCCGGAGACGCAGCAGAGGGCTATGGAGTGGGAAGACACTTTACGCACATATTTGCTCCATCTTAGCAAGCGGGCACGGTATGAACAAGGGTTGGAAATCGCTTTTTCGACAGAAATCTCGTTAGAGGAAGAGATCAACAAGAGCACCAACACCGATGTCAAGATTGTCGTTCTGTCTTACTTGGCCATGTTCTTCTACATATCCTTCACCTTAGGCAACGGAGCAAATCTAAGAGACGAGGAAGGCCTGGTTTCGTCTCTCGCCAACTGGGCTATCAACTTCCCTCGCCTATTCCTTCCTTCCAGCGTCACCTCCTCCGCCCAGTCAGTCGACTCAAGACATACTCCACGCTTCTTCCCTCGACTGCCCCGCTCCCTTTTTGTCGATTCCAAATTCACCCTCGGTCTCTTTGGTATCATCCTCGTCATCCTATCCGTCTCTACCTCCGTTGGATTTTTCTCCTTCCTCGGCGTCAAAGTTACCCTAATCATTGCAGAAGTCATCCCATTCCTGGTTCTCGCGGTCGGAGTGGACAACGTCTTCCTCCTCGTGCACGAGTTGGACAGGCAGAACTTGATGCATGGGCCCAACGCCGCCCTTGGAATGCCTCCTGGGAGTGCGTTCAACCCGCCAATGTCGCCAACACAATCAAGGTCGCCGTTCGACTCGACTCACGAAGATATCGATACAAGCTCTGTACCGCTCTATCTGGCAGCAGAGGAAAGAGTTGCCCGAACGCTCGCCAAGATGGGCCCTTCCATTTTGCTCAGCACTATAACCGAGACGACGGCATTTGCGTTGGGTGCATTGGTCCCTATGCCCGCCGTCAGGAACTTCGCCCTGTATGCAGCTGGTAGTGTGTTCCTGAACGCGGCACTGCAAGTAACAGTCTTCGTCAGCGCGCTTACGTTGGATTTGAAGCGTTCCGAGGTTAGTCTTCCATATCGCTTGTTGTCGGTGATGTCATTGCTCAACGGTGACTAGGTGAATCGGGTCGACTGCTTCCCCTGCATCAAAGTCTCCTCCCGTATTGCATTGCATGACAGTGTCCCTATCGGCAGTGGATTGGGACCCCTTGCGAGATTCGTTCGTCGATATTATGCACCTTTCCTTCTCAAGCCCATCGTCAAGGCCGTGGTTTTGATCGTCTTCACCGGGTCCTTTGTCGCTTCGGTCATTTCGATGCAACATATTCAGCTCGGCTTAGGTACGCGGTTTCCCCTTTTACATTAATTTGCAGGATTATCGCTGACCCTTGCCGAACCCTGCAGACCAGCGTCTTGCCCTACCATCCGATTCTTACCTGGTGCCATACTTTGACAATCTCGATGCATACCTGGACATCGGACCCCCTGTCTACTTCGTGTCTACAGACGTCGACGCCACCAAACGGCCCGGGCAGAAATCGATCTGTGGCAAGTTCCCTACGTGCAGGGAGGATTCATTGGCCAATCGGTTGGAAGGCGAACGGCAGAGAATGGAGTCTTCGTTCATTTCTCAGCCGACTGCCTCGTGGGTAGACGATTTCCTAGCATGGCTGGACCCTGCCCAGACCAGATGCTGCAGGGTTCGCAACAAGGATCCGACAAAGTTTTGTGGACCGAGGGAATCGCTGAGGGCCTGCCGATCCTGCTTTAAAGATCGTCAACCCCCTTGGAATCTCACAATGGATGGGTTCCCGGAGGATGAAGAGTTCATGTTTTACCTCAAAAAGTGGTTGGATTCGCCTACGGGAGAGGAGTGCCCGTTGGGTGGGAAGGCCTCGTTTGGTACCGCTGTGTCTATCAGCGACGAGGGCGATTCGGTTGCGGCTTCGCATTTCAGGACGTTCCATTCTCCGTTGAAGACCCAGGCCGATTTCATCAACGCGTTTGAGGCATCCCATAGGATAGCGGATGAAATTTCGCAGAATACGGGGACGACGGTGTTCCCTTATTCGGTGTTCTACGTGTTCTTCGACCAGTATGCGCATATCATTTCGATCACGCAGGAGGTTTTGGGATTGGGGTTGGCCTCGGTGCTCCTTGTGACGGCGGTGATGTTGGGATCGTGGAGGACAGGGTCGATTGTGACGGGAGTTGTGGCGCTTACGGTGGTTGGTGTCATGGGTGTTATGCCGCTCTGGGGCATCAGTCTCAACGCAATCAGCTTGGTGAACTTGGTTATTTCGTTGGGTATTGCGGTCGAATTCTGTGCTCATGTCGCCCGGGCGTTCATGAATGCCGGGTCGGGTCTTCCCTTGGATCATCCTGCGGGTCAGAAGGAGCGGGATGAGAGGATGTGGACTGCTTTGGTGGATGTTGGACCTTCGGTAGGTGTCTCGACGATCGTATTGTTAGCACATCTACTCACTGATTGCTTCCTTTGCTCTCTCCCAGGTTCTCTCTGGCATCACTTTCACCAAGCTTATTGGCATGTCCGTACTCGCTTTGACTCGCTCGAAACTCTTGGAGGTATGTCATTCTCATATCCTCAACAATATTGCGACTGAACCCTTCTTCAAAGATCTACTACTTCCGCATGTGGTTGACGCTAATTATCTCCGGTGCACTTCACGGACTGGTGCTGCTCCCGGTAGTCTTGAGCATCGGTGGTGGTCCTGGCTTCCCATTACAGGAAGCTGACGAGGAGTGGATGTCCAATGCTATCCGGAATGATTACGAGTACGGGTGAGGTTCTTCCTTCGATGTGAACTAGTGATAACTGACATGCTCTCTCGATAGCCCGTTCTTGGCGGATGATGATTCGATATCCAGCGATTAACTACCCTCGTCTAGGCTTTGAACTTGCCCATGGATATATTTATTATACACGTACATATGAATCTAAGTACCTCATTTTGAATGCAAGATGTCCGAAGGTCTTATTAGCGGTTTTCACCGACAAGTGTCTGAGCAGCGAAAGAAATCCACGGTTTAATTGAGCGGAGCAACTACTAAAAGACATAAAATAACATAGAATTCGTAGGATGTCAAAGAGCTCGGGGTGACCTAGAACGGCTGTCTCTAATGTCATCACGACTAGAAGTTCGACTTCTGCCTCGTCCACGGCTGACGGAGCGAGTTCGGCTCCTGCTACGACTGTACCTCGATGAAGAATACATTGAACGGGATCTGGAGCGAGAACGAGAGCGGGGAGAGTAGGACCGGGTACGAGAACGGCTGGAGCGGACAGAGTAGCTTCTGGATCTGGACCTTGACGCACGACGTCCACGGCCGACACCTCCGCGGGTATAGCTCGGAGAACGTCTTCTGCCAACTTNGGGGGGCATATCCACCCCTGCGAATTGGTGAACGAGAGCGGGAACGATTTGCGCCTGGGCGGTAGGGGCGGTCACGGTCACGGTCACGACCTCCAGCAGGCCCACCTCGTCTTCCAAATCCACCTCTGCCACGGCCACCAAAGCCACCGCCGCCGCCTCTCCGGAAAGGTGGGGATTTTGACCTTGTGCGAGAGCGTGTCCGCGAACGGGATCGGGAAGGAGTGCGAGAGAGGTTCCGAGGAGAGCGGGAGCGTGAGAGGGAGCGACCTCGAGTTCTGCCATTGCGGGGACCGCGAGGGGGTGGGGTGCGAGAGCGTCTTCGAATGGGGAGGTCCGATAGCTCGACTTTGAGAGTTGCGCCGTCCAGTTGGCCCCCATGCATATGCGAAACGGCTTTCCGGGCAGAGGACGCGTCTGCATATTCTAGCGCCGCTTTTCCTCTGTTTTGGCCAGCTAAANGGGGGGCAATATCAGTGATAATGGCCTTGCAATAAATAGACGAGGATCACCATACATTTTCCAAAGAGAGGGAGATCGATTTTTGTGATTTCACCGTAGAATCCGAAGACGGTTTGCAGATGGACTTCGACGACGTTACGTGTCAGATTGGTGACTACGACGACTTTGGAGTCCGTTTTGTCGCTGGGGGATCGTGCATCCATGTCGATGTCGACATCGCCGCGTCCTGGAGAAAGAGAGCGGCCTCGGGACATCTTTGTGGGATGAGGAGGTATGAGGTTGGGTACAAGCCCAATGGAGGCTCCGGTGCTCACGCTACCGTCACAAACATGTCACGCATTTCCAATCTACCTGGCGGTTATGGGCCACTACTTGGGAGTCTTTGTATGTCAATTACATCTCATGGCTTCACTTTCCAACCAGCGAGGTGGGCTCAAGGCAGTTAAATTACTCCATGTCTCCGAGCTATTGAGTCTACAGGGATTATGCAGTCCTATGATAAGTGTCCCGGCTGGTGGGCTGCTGCTAGCCAAAGGCTGGTCTACAACGCAATTTTGTTTGCGCGCCAAGCGAAGAGAGAACAAGTGCGTTGAGTTTAGGACTCTTCGACGTATTTGTGGCGGATATCCTTCCATTGTTTCTGGAGAAAAATGGTATGTTATGGATGTCGGTGTGAAGGTGGGAGACAAGATGGACGTACACCCTTGTTCCAGCTATCGTAGAACTTGGTAACACCGGTGTCGAAGCCAATGCCAAAGGCGAAGGCACCCATGAAGACAGTAGTCACGAAGACACCTGAAAAATGTTAACACGTTGGTTTGGACGGAGGGGAAGAGGCGTACTGTTTCGCTTGAAAAAGGTGTTGTAGAGAGAGTTGGAGAGCTAGAGGGCGGGTCGACGGTGAGCATGGAGCAACAGAAGAGATATAAAAGACGTACGGCCATTGGAGGGAGAGGTGAGGAGACAAGAGTTGGCGGACGCGGACCCGATGGTTTCCGCAAGTAGAAATCGGAGTTGCAAAGCGCGAAATTGAATTTTCTCACAATTTCTTTGCAGTTCTCGTCCTCCGTTCCGCCTCGTCACCATGCTCCCCGCGTTGCGTGCCTCTTCCTCGCGCTCCCTGCTAGGCTTCTCTCGTGTCCGCCACTTCTCTACCCCCAATACATCTGAACCCGTCACCTGGGGCGACTTCGCCGACCGCCTTTTCGACAATCCTCCCTCAGCTGGTTCTCAAGGCTTTGCCGCACCGCGCAAAGATGCAACGCGCAGAGAGAAGGGTTTTAAAGCTCCCCAAAAACTAGACATTTTCGCCAACAATGTTACTAGACTGCGCCTGCATTGCCAATCCTCGCCAAACAACACGATGACAACCCTCACCGACGCGGATGGCGGAACCATTGCTTGGTTCTCTGGCGGGTCGTGCGGTTTCAAGAAAGGCAATCGTGCAACATATGAAGCTGGCTACCAATGTGCTGTCCGTGTCTTCCAGAAGATAGAGCAGATTACGAAGAACGACGGTGCTGTCAAAGTGGACATGCTATTCAAGGGTTTTGGCCAAGGGAGGGAAGCACTCAAGGGGGCACTCTTGTCCACCGAAGGAGAGCGTATTCGACCATTAATCGCATCAATAACGGACCGAACACCTATTAAGATTGGTGGAACTCGTGCAAAGAAGATGCCACGAAATTAGTGAGTCTTGGCTTTGTAGCAAATGAGGACTCAATAAGTTAACGATCTCTCTAGGCATCTTCATTATCCTGGTTCTCCCGAATTTGCTGCTCTCTCCACCTCTTCGAGAGCTGTTACCCATCGGTGTCCACCCACGCCGCGGGATTTGCGAAGTCCTGCTACCTCTACGTGTGGAAAAGAAACCTTCGGGTTTCCATTATACATTACATGAAGATACCTGTAATTGGACGCACGCATTTAATTCGACTTCTTCAAGTGCTGATTGAAAAGGGTCTTCCCTCGTCTCATCTGGATATTGACATTCTTGTATCAAGACTACTTTCACTACCAACTTTACTAACGGCATTTCTCATTCTCGTATCTACCCAGCGATGCTGTTGGAGCTTCCAAGCAATTTCCTGCGCAAGGAAGCTTGATCGAGGTGAGATCGACATTCTGTGGGCATTTTTCTATGATTTATCAGTGGTCACTTTTTCTTCGCGCCACTGGCCCCCGTGACTATGGGCCAATCCGATTGCCTTTGGCCTGAGTGGATCACAGCATAAGGGCATGCGAGATAATATATAGCTGCCATCTACGCCCTTCCCAGCATCGGGAGAAAATCTGTCATCAACAGGCAGCGTAGCATGCTGATGGACTGTCGAACAAGTATCCAAGGCGAAGCCATGTGTTGACCCACCGTTTTGGGAAGTAGGTTATAACATGAGTACATCAAGAAGTCATCGAGTCCACCAATCTCGCCGACTTCACCGCAGGTGCCTCTATGTTTTGGCTTCCATTACGACACCCTGTGCGGCGAAGCCCCGCTGTATTTGAACCCTTGGTTTCTTTTTCGTTTTGAATGCTGTTCTTCCCCAGGCCTACCCTTTACTGGCAGCCATGTCTTCTGCGAGGGCACAGGCTCTGATCGAGGCCATGAAGGCCAACCGTACCGTGAATGTGAGCTTCTCATTGATGACGACGTCGGGCTGCTGATGCTCATCCGGATCTCTAGCTTGCTGTATGTTTTAACTGATGTTAACACCTGAACCCACATCTGAATACGTGCTTTTAGGCGATTGGGATGTGTGCACTTCTGGTAAGAGGGTTTTCGAAAGTGCAGAGAGCGTTGAATTATAACACCAGGTAAAGACTGCGGATTATTTGGAAACACTACCCCGAGAGGTGAGCTTGGAAAAATCCGCCAGGTATGTGAACGGGTCCAGTTCTAATACAATTATGCCTTTTCTAGGTGCGATATATGTGGCCGTCGAAGTTCAGCATACCCAAGGCCCTGTTCTTCATAAATCGGTACTGGGCATTTGCACATACAATCATTTCTGTTATACGTGAGCCATTCGCCCGCGGCTGAGAATGTGTCACAGTACTGATGCATGACTCCTTTCTTGTACTAGACCATGGAGACTTGTCGCTATCCGGGCTCAAAGGATGCCAGCGGATATTTGCTCTCGATGCCTGTGAGTGTTGAGATCCATGATGGCGCAAGGTTTGAACTACAACTAAACGGCTGCTAGATTCCTGTCTTTTACTACCCGCGGTCTGCGAAGGTAGGCGATCCACCCAATCTTGCTCTTTAACGAGGATACTCAATTTCTGCCGCCAGCTATCAGCTACGTGCGCGTGTATGCATTTGCCGGGAGAAACAAATATCTCCTCGCTTTCCTGTCCGTCTATTTTACCGTAGGTGTTCGAAAGCCGCAGTAGATTGGTCAGTGACTAAAACGATGAGCAGGCTCTCCAGGCTGTCAAACTATGGATCCTCGTGCGATTTCTCCCAACGGTAGAATGTGAGTACTTGTACAGAGTCTAGGGTTAACAGTCTAATGACATTCACCCGTCCCTCTCCCCCCATGTAGTCGCAGAATTCCCACCGGAAGCCCACGTCGGCTGTCTCGCAGTCAGGGCTGACAGCGTGTTGCTCTCCAATATTTACATTCTGGTCGTCGTGAGCCTTGCGAGTAAGTCTTGCACTTGTTCTTGCATATTTCATCACTGTCGCATGAGGCGCTGATTCCGATTGTTTGCTTTTGGAAGCTGTGACGTTCATCATGGTCTTCATTGCGTATCAGCGTCAGCGGAATACGCATGGCGTCGACTCCGGGAGTCTGTTCAAACTCTTTTATCGAGATGGGATCTGGTATTTCGTCGTTCTATCCGGTGCGTAGGCGTCTTCTCCCAACCAATGTCGGTGATCATCAATTCTAATGTTTCACGGGGAACTATAGCGCTCGCTGTGGCTAATATTATATTCGATCATACAGCACCTGTGAGTTAGATATCGATCGGTTCTGTTGTTCCCATTTGTTCTGACAATTGACTGTGTCAAGTCCAACGGCCTGCAATTTACCATGGTGCAGTGAGTCCCAGCAATGCCTTACATAGCTCAGCCCTAACACACATCTTTGCTCCGCTAACAGGATGCAAGTACACATGGACTCAATTTTAGCTGGGCGAATGCTCCTTCATCTCCGCGAATGGGGAGAAAAGCTGCATTCCCGCTCGTATATTGCGCGCTCCCGTGGCTTGGTCCCCGACTCCACCTTGGCGGAACTGGAGTTCAGACACCCTGCGCATAATGCTACTGGAATGACTGCAGTTAGTCACCCTGGGAAGTCTTTGAAGGATTCGTATACGGTCGAAGTCGAAACTACAACTTCGGTTCATAGGGACCCATGAAGTAACGACCCCGCCCGTGGATTCTTACCGATGTCGGCGCACGAACCTCATCCGCGTTCCCCAGGCGATTTACGATGACGGGAACATAGGTCTCCCTCACTATTGCCACTTTGATGATTTTTTTTTCTCTTCTTATGTTTGATTTGGATTGTTCTGGGACTCTGAATGTCGCTTTTTTTTGGATCTAGATTCACTGCTGAGCGGATTCGACCCCAGCGCTGTGTGTACATTTACGATGCGCCTCTTCAAAAAAGGCAGGCGTTTGTATCATTATTGTGTATCTTGTACGTGAACTCAATTTGAGAGTACATCAAACAAAAGTTTATCGACATCGTTGCAACATTCCAGAGCCGTGATATGTGTTTGTTTCGCTTCTCGCAACAAATTCTGTGGCAACTCCACAACGCAACTCTAAGACGTA
The DNA here is from genome assembly GCA_027579435.1 of Candolleomyces eurysporus. NCBI lineage: Eukaryota > Fungi > Basidiomycota > Agaricomycetes > Agaricales > Psathyrellaceae > Candolleomyces > Candolleomyces eurysporus. The sequence goes on along the minus strand of JANBPK010000738.1, from coordinate 92,864 downwards.
ACCCTTCTCGCCGAACCACACGAAACTCCGGGCCTACCGGCTCCGTGTCGCCTCCGTGGGCTTCGAATGCGAGATCGAGAGTGCGACCTTGTGATTATGACATGGATTGCACGAAAAGCCATCTGTCCTTCGCTGGCTTCGATCCTGATAAGCCGCACTAAAGGCTGAAGTAGCCTTGATGAGCGCGCACTGCCCAACCGTGATGATCCAAGGGTGGCAATGGTGCACTTACGATGCCAGAGGCTAGCTCAATACTTATACATGTCGAATGGCGTGCAGAATTTCCCCCGCCCCGGCCAGTGATCTCTTAGTATGTCAGCGGCAGCTGCCCACCTTTTGCTTGACGCTATCGGCGCTAATAAAATAGTGAATGTGAGTCCATATTAGTCCCTTTCCCCCAATGTGACGAAGAAGGCTGATGGGATATTCATAGTATGTGGTAGGTATCTTGCATCTATTCTAGTCCCACAGTATGGAGCTAAGATATTCTGAAAGGCGGTAGGCATGACTGCGCTTCTCGTAAGTCTTGTCTGGTAATTGCAGGTGCCCTGACTGAAGAATCACAGGCGGCAGACTACCTACATACTTTACCCCGAGAGGTGAGCAGACCCGTTCATATAGTATCTCCCGAGCCCCCGACTAGAGCTTTCGGGATAGGTCAAGTATATTTGGCCAACAAAATGGAGCGTTCCCAAAGTACTCTTCCTTCTACTCCGCTATTACTCGTTCATCCACACGAGTTTTGCTATTATGCGTAAGGGGACCCGTTCCTACTACAGTACTTGTGCGCTAACCTGACACGCAATCTCAGACCGAGGGAATACTAAGCTATCGGGGGATCGGTGTTGGTTGTTCTTCGCGATAGATGCTTGTAAGTTCATATTCCTAACAAAGTTCCAAGCGGAGAAATAACTAAACTTTTTTCTCAGATTCTTGCATCTTTTCGCATAACATCTGCGAAGCCGTCGCATATCTGCGCCTTTACGCCTTCTCGGGCGCGAATAGACTGACGGGCGCCTTCCTGCTTGCCTTGTATCTTGTAAGGCTTTCACTGCCTCGTTGCCAAATCTCTTGCTGAAGGTAGACGAGCAGGGGTCGCAATCCGCTCACTATGTCTTTCTGACAAAATTTGTGAGGACGGTCAAATGTTGGTCCAACAGACCCCCTCCAAATGATGATAGGCTCATAATTCTCTCAATTACAGTTGCTCCAATGCCACCACAATTCCAGGTAGGCTGCGTCGCAATCAGAGGCCAACACGTCTGGCTTTCTGTCATCTTCTGGATCATCCTCGTGAGCTTGTCAAGCAAGTCTTCCCTTCCTCTCTCTTACCCAGGGGAACCGTTGCTGATACGAGGATTTCGATCACTATCAATAGGCGCGACAATCCTCATGATGGTGCTCGCTTATTTGCGTCGCAAGCACATGCATGGTGCTGCGGCCGGGAGCCTTTTCAAGCTGTTTTACCGAGACGGGATTTTCTATTTCATTTCCCTATCCAGTAAGCGCTTAACTTGTTATGGTTAATCGCAACTATGTTGCTCACGAGGCGATTGTGAAACCAGCTATCTCCGTTGTAAACATCATATTTACCTACGTTGCACCGGTAAGTGCGTCATCGTTCGCCAGATACACGCCACTTTTGACACGTTGGATTGTCCCTAACAGGCTAACGGGCTCCAATATGTGCTAGTACAGTACGTTGATATTAAGCGCTCGAATCTACTGCGAATCGACTCTGACAACTCATACGCCTTCCTTCCTAGGGTGCAGGTGCACGTCAAGACAATCCTCGTAGAGCGGATGCTTCTCCATCTTCGTGAATGGTCGTACAGAGACCGGATATACACGGTAGCATCGAAAACAGGCAATGCTCCGGGCGAGTTGGAGTTTCGCCAGTTTAGCGTCAACTCATCGGCTTTCCCAAGCACCGAAATTGCTTCAACGAGAGAGAACAGTCGTTCCCTATACCAGCTCTGATCAATACAAGTGATTGTACAATATATTTATGCAATAGAAGACATGTGTACGCCGCACGACCTTATCCAAGGAAGGACTCGTCTCCACCCCCGACATTCCTTTCGGGGTACCGAGTCTTCAGCCTTTCCCTCAGGTCGTCTTCCCAGATCATATCGACAGCGCCAAGTTGGTTCCCCAAAGTCAACCATCCTGGACGTACGTTGTGCTTGCGTCCAAAGATCTCCACTTTTCTTCCGCCAGGGCACATTCTTTCAATCAGACCGTAGACTTCGTCAGGTTTTCTTGATGTTTCTCGGACTTCTGATACAATAACGTCCGTGTCGAGGCCTCGATTGATCCAGGACGGGAATTGTATGGCTTCGCCTGCAGAAGATCCGGAGTTCTGCGTGGTGGAAGCGGAGGTCTTGACACCGACAAGCATGTGTTCTTTAGTATGGTTCAGCCAATGACCCGTACGCCCGGTCCGAATTACTCTTTGCAGCTGCGCAAAACCATTGAGCATCGGTTAAGAGCAGGAGATAGTTAATACCTGACTTACTTGGTTGGTCTTCACCCATACTACCTCATCGACACGGGTATAACCCCATACTCTGAGGCATTCGCGTCCGACTTCCATTGCTCTTCCGGTGACCCACAAGAATAGAAGGCCTTCATCCTGCAAAGCGGGTATTGGCATCGCCCTCATCTCGTCGTCTGTCATCGTTCCATACGGCAACTAAATGCAGGATTAGGCCGAAACAGTTGGAGCGATAAACCTGGACTACGTACACTCATGTGAATATCCCAGGGAGGGTCAGCCATGATTACATGGAACTTGCCCAATATTGAATAGTCGAAACGGCGCAGGTCGCAATTGACCCATTGAGGTGGCAGCTGTATCGAAGGAGCCCAGAATCAATTCCAGGGCACTGGTACATGAACGAGAAGACTGCACGTACCAATTTTGTTAACTTCCCAGTAGGTCCCAGTCCAATTCCGAGCTTGAACGGCTTCTTAGCCACCTTGGATGACCGCTCGACTTCACGTTCCTGCGCTGCGCGCTGCAAATCTCCGTCCCAATCAACCTCGTAATGAAGATATCGACAAGGTGCCTTCTCCTTGCCCCTTCCACCCGCACCGAGTCCACTGGGTAAGCTGACGGGTCCTCGAGCATTCGATACGTTCAAGTTAACTCCAAGTCCAACCCCTCCGCTGAGACTGGAGGAACCTGGGAACGATGGTACTGACGGGGATTGAGAATAAGTAGGTTCCGAGTAGCACGTGTTGAGGTACGAGCAGTGCCCGAGAGATACGTCGGTGTGAGGCCGTATCAAGGGTCTGAAATGTACAGACTGGCATAGGCCAGAGTTGCCTAGACTTGCTCTTGCTTTCAAACATTCATCCTTCGTAATGTGTGGGCAGATGGGCTCAAACTCTTCTTCTGTGGAGCTAAACTGTACAATTCATTAGTAGGGAGGCAAATAGATGAGAAGAGATAGCTGACCTGTTCAGCAAGCAGCCTGCCCTTCGCTGTTCCACGCTGCAGGAGAGAGTAGACCTCCCTCAACTCCTTGCTGAGGCTCCCAAGATTTGAAATAGCTCTTCCAGACGCGCCTTCCGTGTTCTGTTCAAACTCCACACCGACACCAAAGGTCTGACTGTTCTCGGCGCTGCTCCCGATGTCTTCTTTGTAAATGTCGTCGTCATCATCCTCGTTCCCGGCTGCGGAATCCGCATCCTCATCGATGATTCGCTTCCTCTTGCCCAGGGCCCCACCAAAGCTTGAGGATTCGCCAATGTTGCCGTCGCCACCACCTGTAAGACCAAAGGCTTTGGCGCCGACCACCACTTCCCAGATCATCATCTCTCCACCTCCGCCATCCGAGGCACCAGCCTTCTCCCGGGAATATGATATCCGGCCACCTGTCCATGTTAAGGCTAAATCTTCGATTATTCGTTCGAAACGGCTTAGATCCGTGAGTTTGAAGCGCGGTGGAGGCTTGTTCGAGAGCAATCCCGAGGGTATACTGGTGGTCATGACATGGGTAAGCAGGTCCATAGAGGAGAGCGGGGTGAGGGTGCTTGGAGCACGGCCAGAGCCTGACGGCTCAGCCGCAAACAGCTTGGTCAGCGCTGAGGTGGTTACGAGCTTCAGCTCTTCGTCGGACATGGTGGAGCGTTGTTGAATGATTCGCTTAGACGCGCACTGAGCGCCAACGAGTGTTTACATATGTTTGTAGTACAGTGAAATGATGGTTAAGCCGGAATCTCCTTCCCCGCCCAGTCCCATATCTTTCCTCGGTGCTCCGTCCTAAGGTTTTCAACCACTTCTACTAGGTTGCCCGCAGCTTCTTCAGGCGAAAACGTTTCCCGCTTCTTCTCAGGTCCCCAGTAGCCCCTGCTTAAATCCGTCCTAACGGTCCCAGGATGGAGGCCCACGCAGAGCGCGTTCTTCCCATGACGCATTAAATGCAGGTCGAAAGTCTTGACAACCTGATTCAACGCGGTCTTGGATGAGCGATACGAGTACCACCCGCCTAGATGGTTGTCTTCGATAGATCCCACACGGGCCGTGATGTGAACCCATCTCGCCGGACGGTCAAGATGTTGGTGCGTTGCACCGTGGGGGAGAAACTTCCAGAAATGCTTGATCATAAGCAAGTGGGATATGACGTTAACTTGGAACGTTTGCTTGATATGACTCCAGTCGAGCTCTTCGGGTGATCTCTCTGGAAATAGGACTCCTCCAGTGATGAATGCCGTATCGATGTATGGCTTGTTCCCATGCTTCGAGAGCGATTCGCGCATAGTCTGCGCAGCAGCGGCGATCGAGTCCTCCGAGTTCAAATCTAGTTTCAGAAGCTGCAGCCGCTTGGGGTCGACATCTTTGAGCGGTTCTAGGATGTGTTTCTTGAGCGATTGGTCGGACTGCTGGGTGCGGTGGCTGGTGTAGACGGGCAAGGCCGTAGTGCGCAAGAAATGGCGAGTAAGCGCCAAGCCGAGGCCACGCGTAGCGCCCGGAGAAACGAGGACAGATGGTAATGACATCGAGCTTCGAGCAAAAGGCGATGAAGACGGAAACTTGGCAGCGATTAAAGAGGAACGCGACGAAAGCTGTTCAATTGCGATGCGTCCTGGTCTGCCACCTGTTTAAATGAGACGTCTCGCTCGCACCGATCGCGCGACACGGTAAATGAAAGTCATCGACCCCAATGTATGTTAATGGTTCAACACGTGTTTTTTGGAGTAGTAGCAGAAATTATTCATTGGAAGGATAGCCAGATATAGTACGATGATGAGTGTCGATGTGTGGCAATAATACATGAGGAGTACATCTAACTAATAGAATACAGATCCAGAAAACAGCGTGTAGGGTGTACAATATTTATACATACAGCGAGTAACAACAAAGCAATAACAAAGCGAGATGCGATCTGATAGCAAGGAAAAACGTGGACGATGGCAAAGCAAAAAACATGTGGCGAAAAAACAAATAGGGGTAANGGGGGATGTCGTTAGAGGGATGCTTCTCGCTCCGAGTCGCCAGTCAAACTTTCCATGTCCTTCATAAGGTGCGAGATGATATCTTCAACCCTCTGCATCTCCGTAGCGTACACGTCTTCGAGGCGTTTGACAGTAGCCTCGAGGTCCCTAACATGTCGCAAGACGCGGGACGCGATGATAGCACCGCTCATTGCTGTGCGGCGCCTCTTATTAAGCCTGGCAGGGAGGTCGTGGTCGTCGTCCGATTCCTCCTCCTCAGGCGCTCTGGAAATGCCGGGGGCTGCGCGGTTCGAGGGGCCATCTGCTCGATCATCCAACCTCCTCTTTTGGCCGAGGAAGGAAGGGGCGCTGACGCTTGGATCAGAGGGTCTCGCTTGGGGAACGAGGGGAACCCTGACAGGCGCAGCGCCACCCTGAGCGAGTCGAGCGGCCGCTGTAAAGGCGACGATGAGCACCCAAGGTTGGGAGGGGAATGTGAATGAGAAGTCCAACTTACCAGCATGCTTTCCACGGGCGGGGCCGGTGCTGTTGGAGCATTTCTGCTTCAAGCGTTTGCAGTATTCGCAGCGCGCATTCGCCACCCCTCGGCAGGTCTTCCCAGTGCGCACGCAGCGCTCGCACGGCCTCGGAGCTGGACCAACCTGCAGGGCGGTATCGGAATCGGTCAACGACATTAAGGAAGGGTGGAAGAACGCACCTCTGGCTGATCGCCTGCGATTATGAGCCCACCACGCACCGCCATCTCTTCCGTTGCCCGGTTACCCGGCATAATTTCGCTGGTGAAATTGGAAGGCCGGGCGACTGACTGGGGTTCTTGAGGTGCAAAACGCTTTGGCTCGGGCTGGAGCTCAAGGGTGTCGCTTCGAGCGCGAGCCATTCGAACGTGGTGGGGGCCGTGAAAACGAGCGTTGGTCGTAGTGACGCGGGCTCTAAATTGATTCCGTAGTGTCACAAAGACTCAGGTTACCTTTAAGGGAACGACGGGCGTGACTCGGGGGCGGGGTGCGTCGAAGAGCCGAAGTCGAAGGGCTGATGGTAGGTGCAGGAGAAGAAGAAAAGAGCTATAAAGCGCAGTAGGCGGTCGCCTTTCAAGTGTTAAGAGGATAAAAGACGGGCTATTGTGAAGTTATGATGCCAATGGAGCGCCTGTTGCTCGATTTTGATATTGGCGTTACGTACCGCAAATTTACGTAGAAAGCGCATGGAGGACACGCTCCCCACCGCCTGCAATCTAACGTCAAACGGAAAACAGACGAGAGATGGGCGGGAGATTTGATATCCTCATTTTTAAGATTCAATGAAGGCCAGATATGAAATGAAGGGGGCTACTCGGCGAAAGCTGCGCGTGCACCGCGATGTTTGTAACGAAGGCAGATGTCAAACAACCGCTTGCACTGCTATCCTCGCCGTTTCATCTTGACGCTGTGTCGGCCTCACGTTTCATTAACATGCGCTCAGGCATGAATCAAGGATTCGCAATTTCAATCTCTTTATTATCGCGGTAGTTTCATGAAAACGTTGAGAATCGGGGACACAGAAATAGAAAACCTCGTGCTTCTCATCTTCCGTCCACCGACACCAATTTCGGAATCTCGAGTTTCGACCACGGGCCTCTATGTTTAATCGACGAAACACTCGTCCTCCTCAATCCATCCAAGTGTTGTAGGACAAATCCCGAGCTGTGTGAGCATGGTTCCAATAGTCTCGCGCGTTTTTTCCTGCTCTTCCTCCTCGAGAATGAGCCCAGGTGCATCTTCGGCATGATCGCCACTGCCCTCTGCTCTGGGATCCCATCCCCAGCCCGATCCGCTGCCCGATGGCGTCCGCTTTCGGTCAGCAGCGTCATCCCAACCCCAGCTCTCTGCAACCTTCCGCTTCAGAGTCGACCCTCCGTCCCAACGGTCATCGTTCCCCTCCACAGCGGAATCCTTGACCATAGTCCAGAGCTCAAAAGCGACTTCCCTACCCGCTTCCGTCCATTTTTTAATCAACGTCGTAAGGGTCTCTTCTTCGTTATCACGAACGACCCTGAGCGCACGCCTCAGGGTCTGCGCTTTCCTATCCAAAGCCTGAATTGTTGGGGTAGGGCGAATCAGCGCCGCTTGTTGACCGGAAGCCAGGACCGTTAACGGGGATCTGAACTGTGCCGCTGCTCTTACCGTCCTGTGCTTGATCTTGCTGTCCTCCTCCAATTGTGGGATAGCTTCGATCTTGCTGTCCTTTTGTTGCCCTAACTGCGCACGCGCAGGATTTGCAGGGTCTCGTAAAGCTTCGCCCTTGGCGGTACTGTTGATTTTGGGTTTGGAAATTGTTGGGCATCGGAACGGTTTCGAGAGTTTCTTGTGCTGAGCTAGTTGTCCAGCAATGGTAGGACGCTTGGGATTAGGGGCTGAGGGAAAAAGTAACCTATTGGAAGCAGCCGGTGTTCTTTTTTGATGCTCGAGGTCGGCGTCCTGAGGAAGTTTGACAGACACTTTACTCGAGGTTTCGTCTTGGTCGCCGACATTGGAAAACCCGGACTCTTCATCGGTATTGTGTTCCGAATGAATGAGCCCTGCGCCTACGTGTTGGTTAAGACCCTGTATGCCTCCACTCCCGTATGTTGGCGTAGAGCTGTCGTCATCGCGGCGGCCATGCGGGGTGTGGGGTTCAACCTAAAGATGAGTGTTCATTGGTCAATCCCAAAAAGGCATGCTACATTCTGAATACCTTTAAAATAGACTTCCGAGTCATCGCCATTGGAAATGCGCCCCAAGTCAAACCTGGAGAGTACATTTGCCTTTCCCTCGATGCGATGTCCAGATCGGCAATATCAAGCCCTGCACCCTAAGACAGCCATTCAGATTTTTGTGTTTACATGTAGACGTCAACGCTCCAATGCTCACCACGATGGATTCACCATGCCTAGTTGGACCAAATTCTGGGTTGAATGGATCCCCGTTCTCGTTACCATTGAAATTCTCTTGCAGTCCCTGAGCTCGATTGATAAGACCATCCTCCGTCCTCGTAAAGTCCTGCCCTGATTCGTTAGGGTCCGCTGAGGGTGGAGCTAGGGAAAGGGGTTGCCAAGTTTCGAGCTTTCTTTCGCCGCTCGAGGCGTGTTCTTGCTGCGTGGATGGCGGTTCACGCGACCTGAGATACACGGACGAAGGGCTCGAAAGGGGCACTGCATTAGGCTCCTCCTCGAGTCCAAAGTCACGCTCAGGGCTGTGTTCATCTTGTCCGTCCGCGGTGGGCACCAGCGACGCCTCTTCTTGTTGAGCGATGGCGGACTCCAAGGGAGTAGCTAGAGAATCTGTGATAACGCTTGTATCTTGCTTGACCTCGAATAGGGCTTCTTTATTTGCCACATGCTCCTCCTCGCCAGCTTCTTGGGGCCCGACGTCACGCAACGCATGTTGTCGTTCCACCAGGTCCAATTCGGAAGGCTTGTCGGACCCAGTTTCATGGTCGCCTAGATCCGTAGGGGGCGAGGCAGCGGGGTAGGAAAGGAAGCGAGTCGGTTCTGAGTCTAGGCGTTGGTCGATCCATTCCCGCTCAGCTGAAGCCTCGTAGATTTGCCAATGGTACTCTCCTTCAGTTTCGGTTTCGTCTATGAGGCCGTGAAACTGGGGTGGTAAAGCCAGAGCTTGCCGCTCCTTCTCATCCGGACATTGTATTTCACCGTAATCGGTATCGTAATCATCTCCCCAAGGTTCTGAGGAAGCAAGAGGAGACGAGGAGAATGGAGGAGGGCTGGAGCTTGGAGCATGATCGATTGAATGCTCTGTGGCTCCGTGCTGCGCCGCTACCCCTTCTTCCTCTAGGTTTGAATGATCTGACTTGTCGTACCCCAAGTCATAATCGTCCAAAGACGTCTGCGAGGATGCCCCAGGCGAGGAGAAGAATTGGACTGGGCTAGAGCCTTCTGGGGCGAGGTTCGCCGTGTCGTGTTCAGCAGCCCAGTGACCTTGTGCGCGTGGTGAGTTGCGGCGAGCAAAAAATTTTATAAGGCCTTACTGTAGATCTCCCTCTCGCCTTGGGGTTCGTCATGGGGCATTTCTGCGGCGACAGAGCGGATTTCGTGCGGCCGGGGAGCATTATACTGCAGCGAGGATAGTAAGAAGGCATGTGGCGAAGACATGGAAGTATATAAATCACCATATGATCATCCTCCGCCTCCCCATGACCGGAAGTTTCTTCGGCGCTAGGACTAGCGTCGCGCAACTTATCTGCGTCAAACTGGAGCGAAAATATTAACGAGTCTTGTAGAAAGACGTGAACGAAAAACGCACGAGATCGTCCCTTTCTTCAGTGACTCGCTCCTTCATTACTTGTGCTTCCAGGGGCTCCTCGGCCACGAGAGGCTGGCTTGCGGAGAAGGCCTCGAGCTCAATACCAAAGAGGTCCGCATGGAGCCCCAACATCTGGGCGGTTGAAGTCGGCTGTAAAACAATACCGCTGCTGACGGGCGCCCCCTCGGCCAAGTCAATGAGATTAGCCTCGGCAGGTGGCTCAACAGTCAATTGTATGCGCCCATTTTGTCCCGCGTCATTGTTAAAATACGGTTCCTATATACTATCAGCAGATTGGTTGAGCGCGAAACGAGATGTAGCTCGCCTTCACGTCCAAATGCATCGGACTGGGCTCGTCCAGGCCGAGGAGCTCATTTGACACCTCAGCTTNGGGGGGTCGGGGCAGCAGGAGAACTCGGTGCCTACATGTATGCGTATCAAAAAGTCTTCAACGAAGCTCGAACACGCGCAGTTGTATGTACCTCAGAAGGCGTTGTGTCGCCAAAGCATGGGCCAGACAAATAGACTGGCAGCATTTTTACCTGGAGAAGAGAAGATTGAGATTGGAAAGGAGAATAGGATGAAGCCAAGGTATACCTTGCAGTCAGAATATGCTGCTGGATGGCTGGGGGAAATGTTACCGGGTCGAGCGAGAGTATTGAGAACTGGAGGTGGTCCAGATTCGACCGCGCAGATTTGAGGGAGAGAGGATGCCAGACGCGTTTCAGTCACGCTCGACACGTGCTCTTCTGCCTTCTTGCAGAGCGTCAAAAAGTTCAAAATAGGAAGAAACACCTGTCGGCCTCTTTATTGCATCGAATAGATATAAAACATTGTGATAGAAGACTGTATCATTTCCGTGTCTGTACTTTGACGCGAGGGTCACCGCGCTCTTGTCGTTTGCGCAGTTTCTCTTGACGCTTGCTAGCATTCGCTGGTGCAGCTTCGTCAGATTTCTCCGCCGTTGCACCTCTTCCAAGCACCATGGGTGAAATAACAGAGGTCCAGAGTTTAAAGACAGCGTAGAGTGGAATCTAGAGTTCAAGAGTGATGTGAGTGCGATGGTATTCGAGAGAAAAGAGTAGCCACGTACAACGAGGTAGAGCCACCAGAACCAGTCACCAAAGGCTCCGCTACCGACCTGGCAAGCCCCTGGTTGAATGAGAGGTCATCTCCGAGTCAGCCATGAGGGTCAATAAATGAAGAGGAAACGTACATGTTATATAGAGGATATCAAAGCACCATTCCGTAACTCCAGTCTGGTTCAAATCTTCTCCATAGGATATCAATGCGCCAGTTTGTGGATCCCGCCTGGTTGTGCCAATTTTGATCAGGTAGTTGGAAAGGAAGAACGCCGGGAAGTAGGTAAGGACATAGAGAGCAAGAATCCCTTTCGATGGCGGTAGAGAGTCTCTTCTAAATAGGAAGCGCAAGACCAAGGAAATGAGGGTTGGAATGAAGAGCCCAAGCCGGAGTTGCTTCACGGCTGTTTCGTTCTGGTTTGCTGCAGTCCTATGACAGTTAAATCGACATTCTTCTAGCATAGCTACTCGCAAGCGTACCAATACGTTTCGCTGAGGCGTTTGCCATGACCGTAACAAGTTAGCGCGCTGGCACACGACGATAGAGTACAACCAGCGAGGACCCCCACGCTTTCATTGGAAATTCAGCCTCGATAAGCTCTCACAGTTTTGATGCGACAAGGTTCCGCTTCTTGGCAACGTCACCCAATGGTGGCCGACGCCGATCAAAGGCTCGGGTCGGTCTTCTACTCATAGCGCTCGCTTCCTCGACGCAGGCCATGACGAGCTCCTCGCGCCACGTATGAATTCAACATGGCAGATGCTCTGGCATCCACCTCGACGGCTGGATCTTCGTCAAGTCCTATAGAACTCGTCCAACGAGCCCTGTCTGCCAACCAAGCGCTCCAATACGAACTCACCAAACGTGCAGAACAACTGCAGGCGGAAATCCGAGAAGCAGACAGGCTCTTGGTGCGCAACACAAATTTCCTCGGTGAAATAGAGCTCATACTCGTAACCAGGACGCGTTGGAGAATGGAACAAGCTCGGAAGACGCAGAAGATGAGGTTCAAATCCCTGGGGCCCGTAGGATTTCCAGTTTGTTTCCTATGAGCGAATGCCTAGATTCTGTGGGATATTTTGTACTCTCTAGACGGCACTTCGTTTACCCTACATATAACAGGAGTCTCCCTTCCGCGCAGAAGCCACCAAACGCTCTGAATTTGCGTCAAGAATAACTGCACAATCATGTTCGTGGATTTTAGCTGTGAGCGTTTGGTTATACTGCTGACTGGCCCACCAGTCAACCCCAAGCAACTCGAAGCTCTCAAGAATGCTATCAGATCAGAAAACCAAAGGTTGCAGGCTTGTAATACGCAAGCAGGGTGTGTTATCATATCCTATTACCCATAGTTCTGGCTGAATTGCTTTGCAGAAACCAGCGTGTTATTGATATAGACAGAAACACCGAGGGAGTCAATTGGTCCGTTGTGGCAGAGAGGGTAATTTCATTTCTCGATACCAAGACCCAACCAATTTCTTACCATAAGTCCAGGTGTCGGATGCTGGTAGCGACAAGTTTACAGCTGATCAATGTCGAATCAAATGGGTCGGGGACAGGCACCCTAGGTTCAATCGTTCCGAGTGGAAGGCCCCTGAAACCCAGAAACTCAGTGCTTTTGTCGAGGCTGCAATGACCTCAACGGAACGCCTTTCTTGGGTCGAGATAACCCAAAAGTTAGGGGTAAGCATTGAGAAGACTCGCATCTTTGTTCCTGCTAACGGAACGGTGCAGACCAACCGGACAGTCGTAGACGTTCTCAATCGTGGATGCATTCGGCAAAGACACCAATGGGATAGTCAGTCTGACGAGCAGCTGTTACAAGCCGTCGACAAGTATGGCGTGAATAATTGGACGATAGGTACGCTTGTTGTTGCATGTTCCAATAATCGATCGACTGAAGTCGTCTTTCATAGTGGCACGAGAGGTTTCGAAATATGTTACCCCCACTCAATGTCAGAACCGGTACAACAAATCTCTAGATCCAAATATCAAACGAGGGGCTTGGACAGGTGTTGAGGACGAAAGGCTGAAGAAAGCCGTAGCAGCATTTGGCTCTGCATGGGTTAGGGTATCTGAATACGTTCCCGGGCGAACGAACGACCAATGCCATGAACGATGGACTTGGCACCAGAACTCCAATGCGTCGAAGAATGTTTGGGCAGATGAAGAGGACAAGATGCTTTTGGAACTAGTGAACTCTAACGGGAGGCAGTGGAAATCAATCAGCGAAAAAATTGGGAATGGGAAGACAGGTCCCAGTGTAAGTCTACACATTTTTATATTGGTCCCCACCCAAAGTCTAACGAGACCTAATATTCTAGTGTCGCATCCGATTCAACAAATTGACGAAAGTTAAGGAAGGCACACCCGCTTCCTCGTCTATTCCTGGCACTCCATCCATGCCAGCGCTTTCTCCAGCGCCAGGGACTCCAGGCGACACTGACCGGCACACAAGTGACAGTCAATCTCAGGCTGGTGCATCGACCGCGGCTTCAGACCCCAGCCAAACTAAAAGACGAGGAAAGAAGCGTAAGCCTGACTCGGAGTCGGCTGATGGACCCGCTCCAAAGAAGAAAAGGACAGCTGCACAGCTGGGAGAAGAGATGGACACACGACCAAATAATAACGATGCGACTGCAAGCACCTCTACTGCCAAGCTGCGTCCCAAGCCTCGGCCAATTGCAAAGCGAAAGGGCAAGGCTGTTGAGCAAGCTCAACAGACCAGCGCCGAGCAAGACACAACACCAAATGCCTCTGGTAGTGAGACTGCGCCAGTTCCAACGATGCAGGGAGAGCCTGCTGCTGCGGAAGAAATGCCTCAAGGTCGAAGACGGTCTGCGCGTCGGAGTACACGGTCTGAAGTGAAACCGTGAAGCACCTTTCACATTCTACTATTGTATCATTTGCTTTAATCCATTACTATTAGTAGACTTCTAGACAGTTGATATAATACAAACAACGATAATCTAGGCATTATAGGTTTGACTTTCGCACCTTCCATCGCTTTCTTGGATGGAGGCCAGTCTCCCAGTTGACGATGTGGCCAAGCAATTCCGCATCTTCGTTGTTCGTGCCCTCTTCTGTGGCTGTTAGCAAATTTTGGAGAGACNTTTTGTACGAGGCCTGCGGTTTTCAGCTTCTTTTCCAGAGATGGTAGAGCAGCTTTCTTCGGTGGCGAAACCTATCGAATGGCTGCAATCAGGAAAGGTAAATCATCGCAAAGAATCGACACACATACCGGTGTTTTCATGTAGGTGTGTTTGGGAGGCAGCGAAGGGAAATGGGGTGGAAGCATCCGCAGAGTTAGAGGGACAGCAGCGGTGTTTGCTACCGCTTCATCGTCAGAGGAAAGAAGTTCGGGGGAAGAGGAGCGCGATTCGGATGGCAGGAAAGAGAGAGCGACGTCGGCGGTCCTGAATTCTGAGAAGAAATGGTCGATTAGTAGGCATCTAAAGGAGGAAAGACAAGGGGGTACGCACTCCGTTTCTTCTTCTTAGCTCTCTTCGCTGCGCTTTGAAGCTCAGATGCAGGCATGTAGAACTCTTCGCATGCCTGCAACAAGTCAGGCGCGATAACTCCAGCTCTGTTAGCTAGATTCGCGTATTCATGAGCTCGTTCATAGAGCTGTTGCACGACTACGTGCTTCTCAGTCAAAAAATAGCCCAATGCCGCAGGTGCCACTCTTACTTACAGGCTTGAACTTCGTACTCCAGCTGCTTCACGGTCATTGGTTCCGCCTTCTCGAACCCCGCATTCTTCAGCTCCACCGTCACCAGCTTTCGAATCGCCTTTTCCGCTATTTCTGGTGTCACGCTTGGCTCTGCAGGTGGAGGCACGATCTCAGAAGTCTTCTGCCCGTTTGCGGAGGGTTGGAAGGCATAGTAAGAAAGGGCACCAGGGGCGACTATTGGGGTTGTTGCTGCTGTTGCATTGTACGGAGCTTGGTAGTATTGATGAATATACTGCGTGGTTGGGGCTGCGGCAGTTGCCAACGGCTGCTGGGCTGCCTCTCCCGAGCCCTGAGGCTGGTACGCCATGGACGTCGATATGGTTTGGATGAGGGAGGTGGTAGTACGGAAAAGGAAAGAAGTGATCGGACCGGGTGCTGCCACTTCCACGGGATAATTTGCCAACCGAAAGAGGGCAAGTCTCCTTTCCCCGGTCCTCTTCTGTCACTTTCTATCTCTCTCTCTTTCCGCCAACATCGACTAGAATTCCAAACTCCCTAGATTCCTTAGAATCCATGTCCCCAACGGCTTTGGAGGTGTCCCAGCAAGTGCCTGAGGTCAGGCCTGCGGCTAAACTCAGCACGGCAGAATTCCGTGTAGGCCGTCCCGAGATCGTTGGGCCTGAAAGGCCTGAACCACCGTTTCCGATCGTCCTCGTTGGAAGGGTACAGAGAGGGTTTGGAAGAGGGGGGAAGGATTTAGGGTGCCCAACTGGTGAGCTCTCTGTCCCTTCAATGCTCAACGGCAATTCAACGGCTCACGGGATCGATTCTCATATAGCTAATCTGCCTGACGAATCTATTATACCCATGAGCAGCGTAGCGAACACAGGGGTTTACTATGGCTACGCTCAGGTCGTCACACCGTCGGGCGACTCGACGCCTATGCACCCAAAGGATAACAAAGTCCTGCCCATGGTTATGAGCCTTGGGTGGAATCCCTTCTACAAGAACGAGAAGCTGACGGCGGTGAGTCATCTAGAATTATCCGGTGTCACCGCATCCTCATTTCGGTCCCTCAGGAAATCCATATCATGCACGAGTTTGATAAGGATTTCTATGGCTTTGAAATGAGAGCCGTCGTATTGGGTTACATTCGACCAGAGTTGGATTACACATCTAGAGGTGCGCAGTAATATTCTCCTTCTGAAACGTTATCGGCTTTACTAATCTAGGACTGCAGAGGCTTTGATAGATGACATCGAGTTTGACAAACAGGTCGCGTTGAACTGTTTAGAGCGTCCAGAATACCGGAAATACGCGCAGGACCCTCATTTTGACCTCCGATGCAATGTGGACACTCAGATCTAGAAGGGACGAGAGGCTTGTTATGGTGCGTGAACGTTCCGTAGGATAAGGCAGCATTTTATTCGTCTTTGGAAGCACGTTTCGGATTCTGACAGTGTCTTATTTCGCAATATTTGTTGAAGAATGATAGATAGTATTTAATTTTGGAGTCCTTCAAACTATTTGACCGCGTACGAGGATAGCATAAACTATCTGTCATACAGAGAATTACACGAAACGATGACGAAGGTAATGTAGTATACAGACAATTCAACGAGTTGTTCATGGTATTGAAACCCTGGCGCGCTGCGACGACGCCGACAATAGAAGATCAACTATGGTCTGGGAGAAAACGAGACCAGTTAGTCGAATCTAGAGAGTTACGTTGGGACGCCCCGGTTGGCGTCACTGATAAATACAATATTTAGAATGAGAGTGTTGCCTGACATGTGTAGGGTATAAGAATCATTGCTTGTTGGAGAGCTCGTGAAAGATGATTGCGTTGTCCAGAGCATTGTTGCGTTCTAGCGATTCATGAAAGGAAGTCGTGATAGTCAACTGAATCTTCGAGAGACGAACGAGTCGAGCGAATGCTTCTTGAAGATGAATTAATAGATGCGTGTCGCTTGTCTAGCTCCTTGACGAGGAGTGCATTGACGGCCTCAGGATTGTCGAGATATACTGGAGCCAGAGGTCAGAGATGTGGTCCCAGCGCAATCAAGCAATTAAGCAACGTACAGTGGTGTCCAGCGTTGTTGACGATATACATCTTGCCTTCGCCGTTTCCAGCTTGCCGCAGCTGCTCGACGCTTTGCATGCCGCCAAGAGGGTCCATCCAGTCGTGGTCGCCATCTAGAAGCGAGATTGTTAATTAATGCAACGTTGCTTTAGCACAGATGACCACTCACAAACAAAGGTGACCGGGATCTTCAGCTCCCCGACCCTATCCACCAATGGCATCCTGGCATGTGCACCCGGCTCAAGCAAATGAGAGATGCAATACTCCCCAGAACCCTTGGCCATAGTGATATTAAGGATGTAGTCATGGAGGTCCCTGGTCTCTTCCTCGGTCAGACCCTGGAAGCGCCGGCTGGAGTACTTCCCGACGAGCATTGGCCCCAAGAACAGCGAGGACCGTACCACTTGGAACGGCGACCACCCTTCTTCCCAAAGGTAAGTGAATAGCCTGCGGCCAAGGGACTGGGATTCCTCCTGATTAGAATGCTTCTTCTGGCCTGAACGCATCGTCGAAAGTCTAGGTCCGCTTGCAGGTTCTGCCCTGGACGGGTCTCTATCGGGGTGTACGTGGTGCTCGCCCTCTGGATCAGCACCGTGATCAGTCAATTCACGCGAAATCTTCGTGTAATTCGGTCCTCTCGGGACACCCGCAGGCGAGAGCAATATGAGCTTTGTGACTCGCTCTGGGTGACGGAGGGCGTAGGCTACGCTGAGGTAGGCACCGAGTGAGTGACCGATGAGGGTCATGCGTTCCAGTCCCATGATTTCCCGCCATTCCTCGAGGGAGTCGACGAAGAAGGACTCTGCTTCGTGCACACGGGCTGGTACGTCATCCCGTTTCGCTTTGACACTGAAGGGAACACGAGCTGACCGGCCCATGCCCAGCCAGTCGAGGGCGTACACGGATGTTCGGCGCTTTTCTGCCCAGTTTGTGAGGGCTGGTATGTTCCTGAAGTAGAAGCCGAGCCCTGCGCCGTAGCCGTGCAGAAGCACGACTGGTGAGGGCGCTGAGGGAGAAGTGTCCGGATTGGTGGAGTTGATGGCAAGGGTGTTGAGATAATGTTTGGACTTTGAGAGTGGAGTCAGAGAGGATGTAACAGCTATGGGAGCGTCAGGAGTCGTCGATGGGGGCTTGGAATATTTCGAGAAGTAGGGAAGTCTAAGGAGGAGACGCTGCTCGGAAATCTGAGCCTGCTTCTGACCCACGTTCGTCCACCAGCTGCGGACGGACTGCCTGAACGCAGCGGGGATCTGGGGCGCTGGAGGAGGCAGGGAGGTCAGCGTCGAGACCGACGGGGAGGACGGCATGGAGGATGAGCATGAGCGCATGATGGAGAGCCAGAACGAGGACACCAGATTGGAGGGCTGCGCCACCTTGGATGTGAGGCAGCAGGCTGGCGGCTGGGGGGTCCTCCCTTTATGATGGGTTCCTGCCGAGCAGGGGTCGTCATCATCCTCTCCCGTGGGAATTCGCAGTACACCAACGGCACTGCTTTCCGCTGTCACATTATTCCTCTCCACCCACCATGTACAACGGCATCGGCCTCACGACTCCTCGCGGAAGGTACGTTCTTTCTCAGCCAGAAATCAAGCCGACTCTCATACGTGCTGCAGCGGCACGAGCGGTTACGTCGTCCGCAACCTCTCGACCTTGAGAAGTTACCAACACTCGAACTCGCAAGATCGAGATGCTGCCTGGGATGCTGCACCGCCCAAACACAGGGAACCTGACCAGGGCATTTTAGAGCACGAACGAAAGCGGGCCGTTGAGGTGAAATGTCTTGAATTACAGCTCAAATTGGAGGACGATGAGTAAGTCCTGCATACTCATATCACTTTGAAAGTTCTGACGTTGTTCAGGGTTGATGAAGCAGAAATCGAAAAACAAGTGTCTGCTTTGCGTGAAAAGCTGCTTGCCAATCTGGCTTCAACTACAAATGCCAAGACCCTGAAGCCGTCAGACACCCACGCCCTCGCTGCTGCTAAGAAGGTTGAAATTGAAAAGATGGCCCGCGCTCTGGGTACTCGGAAAGACTATCAGGAAGGGGATTCGTTCGACCGGGAAAAACAAGAGGAATTGCGGCTGAAACGTATCTCAGAGCGCGAAGAAAAGGACAGGCGAAGGCAGGACGAAAAAAAAGAAGATGGAAGAACAGAAGAAGAAATGGCAGGAGGAACGGAGAAAACGCGATGAAGACNTTGAAGAAGAAGGGAGACAGACCGAGGGATTCAGGGAGCCGAGATATGCCTCCTCCCCCAGTCCCCACTGGACCACGGAGAGGTGCCCGGTCACCACCACCACGAGACAGAGACGAACCACGAAGAACTGAGAGGCCTCCTCCAAGCAGGTCTCGCGATGTAGACATGCGTGATCGTTCTCCACCACCGCGTTCGCGGAAACGCTCCCCCTCCCGCTCAGTTTCGCGGTCGAGATCAAGGTCGCCTGGGTACGCCAGGCACAAAAGACGCGCGCCCGAGAGATCAGTGTCTCCCAGACGTTCTCGTTCTCCCATACGCAGGGATGCTCGGAGACGTCGCGCCTCTTCCTCGCCCTCAAGTGGCCGATCCGACTCGAGGTCAATTTCGCGATCGCCCTCCCGCTCTCGTTCCCCGGACCCCAGAAGGCGCAGTGGATCCCCTCCACCTTCCAGTGCAAGGAAGCCTATTGTCCCGGTCCCAACTCCTGGATATACCTTGGGTCGAGATAGTAGGGACGGCGGTTACGGTCGGGACAGGGAAGTTCCTCCACACTTGCGCAGGGGATCTCCACCTCCACGAGGCGGTCCACCTAGCCGGGATGCTGGAATGAGAGGTGGGAGGGAAAGAGAACGCGAGAGGTCACCGCCTCGCCGTCGTTCGGCCTCACCTCCGGCTCGAGGACGCACTCCGGAGAGACGGGGGAACACTAGTCGGGGTAGGAGCACCAGCACTGGTAGCTCTATGTCGGTCAGCTCCTCCGGATCGCGAAGCAGGAGCAGGGATTGAATGTTTGAGAGCTTGCTGTTGCATAGGGATGCTCCATTGTTGTAAAAATGTCATTCGCTTACTTTCATTCTATTTGTCGCTACTCCTGTACTCATTTCCGCTACTGTACACTCTGTTGAAGTCTATTGTCCATGTTCAAGTTGGCCTCAGGGCTGTCGGCCGAAGATGGTCCAGGTTCCCGGCGCTAATTTTGCCATTTGTGCTGTGGCGCTGTGAAAATCTAGAAAAAAATGCAGCTGTGAGCTGTTGACCCAAACCAACGAATAAAAGGCGTTCCTTCTCGCTCCCTCCCCTCACAATCCTCTCACTTCGCTTCCAACTCGACTCTCCCACCAAACCTCGGCGGCCACCAGCAAAGACAGGTGATTTCCTGGCAAAGTTATCAGATAAGATAAAATTTCAACAAGGCATTCCGCGCAATCGTTCCACCCCCACCATCAGCGCTGGTTTTCGAGGTGAGCCCTTTTACTCGAGTCATATCCATGGACCATTGGTGTCTGACTCGAATGCATCTTCGTGTTATAAGGTCCCTGTCAGAAAAATAGACCAACCCCAGAATCACCGGACCGTTTCTGTACCCCAACCAGGACCCTGCTTCGCTTGTCGTGTCCGTTTCGTAGCCTTGCCGGCATAGAACTTTCTGCTGCATATCCAACTCATCTATTTCGTCGCTCGAATAGCGTTTGCTTGCTCCAATGTTGACCAGAACACCTGTGACTCGCTTTGCTCTTACCGCCTCTGCGGCTGCCCGTCGGTGCTACTCTGCTAGTGCACGCACTGGGGTAGGTTTTCCTCGTTGAATACCCTTTTTCAGATAGCTCGTACTCATATTGTTTATTTGTAGCCCTCGAAAGCCTACCTCGAACCTACGCATGCCTTCTCTACTCCCTCCGCGAAGACATCGTCGTACCTCTCGCTGGCCAACACCTACCTGCTTCCCGTATACGCCCGCCCAGACTTTGTTCTGGAAAGGGGCAAGGGAAGCTGGGTGTGGGATGCTGAGGGAAGGAAGTTTTTGGACTTTAGTGCTGGGATTGCTGTCAACGCGCTGGGCCATGCGGATGAGGGTGTCGCAAAGGTGTGTTTACGTTCATCTGTTCACGTTTCGTGTTACGGTTTCTCTTTCTTCTATCCCTTTCTCTTTTCCTCTCTGCCGTCTTCTTTTCTTATATGCCGTTTGCTTTTCTTATATGCCGTTCTCCGTTTGTATTCGTTCCGAGCTCTGCTTTCTAAAAGCTCGCGGATCTCGGTTAGTCGGATGGACGGGATCGAGGTAGTTCACAAGAAAGAGACAGTTTGGTAAACGAGCCTGCGCAAATGCGGGGTAATCATCTCGCAGCTGTGTAATGCAATCGTTTACAGCGTTCCACGTATACCCTGTTACACGAAAGGCATTGATCAGCCGGACAGGGTGTCCCGAGGAAGCCTGCTTCCCCACACATTTGCGGCTTTGAATTGTCCGTTCTTTATCCTTCTCTTGTTTCATTTCATAACGTCTACAGCTTTTTTGCTCCATTTCGGATTATGTTGCTTACCAGATGTCCGTGCGATAGGTGCTGTCGGAACAGAGCAACAAGATCCTGCATGCCAGCAATGTCTACCATAACGAATGGGCCGGTAAACTGGCTGAACTGCTTGTGACTCTCACGCAAAAGGAGGGTGGTCTTGGGTTCGCACCCAATTCCAATACCGGTAATAACATCCAAAGTCCCGAGAATGTGCCCAAGGTGTTCTTTTCGAACTCGGGTACAGAAGCCAACGAGGGTGCGCTCAAGGTGGCTCGGAAGGTTGGGAAGGAGCGATGGGCAGCTGCCGTGCCTGGGCGTAAAGACGGGGACTACTACAACGAGTGCACGAAGACGCGCATTGTGTGCTTCGAGAACGCGTTCCACGGGAGGAGTATGGGCGCTTTGAGTGTCACCCCGAACCCCAAGTACCAGGCACCATTTGCCCCGCTGATTCCCAATGTGGATGTTGGAACGGTCAACGAGATTGATTCCTTGAATGGGTTGATTGGGGAAGATACCTGCGCAGTTATCGTCGAGCCTGTGCAGGGTGAAGGCGGTATCCACGCAGTCAGCACCGACTGGCTGCGGGCCGTTAGGAATCGCTGCGACCAAGTTGGTGCAGTTTTGATCTTTGACGAGATTCAGGTAATGCACCTTCTTTGATCACTACCGACCCGGGTTGTCCTTTTGCTGATGGTATGGGTGGGATTAGTGTGGATTGTACCGGTCTGGGACGCTCTGGACGCACTCCGAGTACCCGGTGGACTGCCACCCCGACATTGTGACGATGGCGAAACCACTTGCGAATGGCTACCCTATTGGCGCGGTGTTGATCAGGCCCAGCATTGCAGAGACGATGACCGCAGGCAAGTGCAGCGCTTTGCATTACGAGGATGACGGAACGGGAGACTGACAGCTTCGGCTATTGATCAACAGGAACACATGGAACTACGTTTGGTGGATCGCCACTTGCCTGTGCGGTCGGATACCACGTACTGAGCCGCTTGAACGAACCGGGCATGAAGGCCCACATTGCGGAGACGAGTGCGTATCTTTGGGAACGGCTGTCGCAGCTGCCGAAATGGTTCCCGGAGATCCTGGAGGAGAAAGTCCGTGGTCGGGGCTTTATCGTCGGGCTCGGATTCAAGGACCACGCTCTGCCTGGCAAGGTGGTTGGGCTCGCGCGGGAGCGGGGACTGTTCCTGCTGACTGCAGGGAAGGACGCGGTCCGCATTGTGCCGAGCCTGAATGTGGGGAAGGAGGAGATTGACTATGCCGTAGACGTGCTCGAGAGCAGCCTGAGTGTTTTGTAATTAGGATTAGAGACCCAGGGTGATCGGAAGGGAATATCAGGTGACAAGTAATTGATGGGCCGCGATTGGCCAGCGTATTCGAACAGCCGACGGTACTTAAGGTTTCTCTGGCGCCTGATTTTATTTTCCTGCCCTTTCTCCCCCAACCGATGATGGACAAACTCTCGTCCCTCACCCGTTTCAAGGCGGCCTGCCCCTTCCTGGGCAGGACTAAGACCTCCACCCTCCGCAACCTCTCCACCAGCTCCTCGCCCCGCTATCCGACCCTCTCCGTCCTCACGGAGCGTGCCACGAAATGCCCCGTCATGGGTCCCGCTCTCAACACCCGCTCCAAGGAGATCGTCGCCGGCTATGCTAGCGTCGCCGGAACCTTCGACGTCGACAAGATCCACAAGGAGAAGGGCATCGTGCCCCCTCCGGGTGCGACGATTGAGATGTGCCCCCACGCATCCGCCGCTAGAGCTGCTGCAAGAATGGCCGAGGATCTGGCGGCGGCGGCGGCCAAGAAGAAGAGATCCAAGGCTGCTCACCACCCCCATGCAAAGGCCGCTACCGCCACCCCCAAGGACGCTGCTGCTGCTGGGTGCCCCTTCCATCTCAAGGCCGCCGCCGAGGCAAAGTTGGCAACGGCCGCTGAGTCCAAGGCGAAGCACACCGGATTCAACTACGAGGCGTTCTACACTGAAGAGCTCGACAAGAAGCACAAGGACAAGTCCTACCGCTACTTCAACAACATCAACCGTCTCGCTCAAAAGTTCCCCGTCGCCCACACCGCGCGTGTCACCGATGAAGTCGAGGTCTGGTGCGCCAACGACTATCTTGGCATGGGCAACAACCCTGTTGTCCTCGAGACGATGCAGTATGTGATCTCTTCATTGTGATGTTGACGCGTTCCATTTCTGATGTCAATCCAGCCGCACCCTCGACAAATATGGCCATGGTGCTGGTGGTACCCGTAACATCGCCGGAAATGGTGCTATGCATCTCGCTTTGGAAAACGAACTCGCCAATCTCCATCGCAAGCCCGCTGCCTTGGTCTTTTCTTCCTGCTACGTGGCCAACGACGCCACCCTGTCCACACTCGGTTCCAAACTCCCTGGTTGCGTCTACTTCTCCGACTCCATGAACCATGCTTCGATGATTCAAGGCATGCGTCACTCTGGTGCCAAGCGTGTTATTTTCAAGCACAACGATCTCGAAGACCTGGAATCCAAACTGAAGCAATACCCCAAGGAAACCCCCAAGATTATCGCCTTTGAAAGTGTTTACTCCATGTGCGGAAGCATTGGCCCGATCAAGGAGATTTGTGATCTTGCTGAACAATATGGTGCCCTGACTTTCTTGGACGAGGTTGGTCTTTTTTCTACCCTTCTCACGATTATAACTTATTCCCGGTTGACAGGTTCACGCTGTCGGTTTGTACGGACCCCGTGGCGCTGGTGTCGCTGAACATTTGGACTATGAGGCCCACGTTGCAGCTGGTCAAAACGGTGCAGCCATCCCTGGCTCCGTCATGGATCGCGTCGATATCATCACTGGTACTCTCGGAAAGGCTTACGGTGCTGTTGGAGGTTACATTGCTGGCTCGGAAGAATTTGTTGACATGATCCGCTCCTATGCCCCCGGTTTCATCTTCACGACTTCGCTCCCTCCTGCAACCGTGGCTGGTGCCCGTGCTAGCGTGGCATATCAAAAGCATTACGTCGGCGATCGTCAACTCAAGCAGGTCAACGTCCGCAAGGTTAAGGATGCCATGTCTGCATTGGATATCCCCGTCATGTAAGTACCTTACCCCTGAGTCGCCTGCTCCTGTTTTCTGATCATTGTCCTTCTAGTCCCGGTCCCTCTCACATCGTCCCTGTCCTTGTCGGTGATCCCGAATTGGCGAAGGCTGCTTCGGACAAGCTCCTCGGTGAACACGATATCTACGTCCAGGCCATCAACTACCCTACCGTCGCTCGTGGTGAAGAAAGACTTCGATTCACTGTCACCCCTCGTCACACCATCGAACAAATGGACCGTCTCGTTCGCGCTGTAGACCAGGTATTCACCGAACTGAACATCAACCGTCTCTCGGACTGGAAGCGACTTGGTGGACGTGCTACCGTTGGCGTTGAGGGTCAGCCCGAATATGTTGAACCTATCTGGACCGATGAGCAAGTGGGTATTACCGACGGAACCGTCCCCAGGATCCTGAAGAACGGTGACAAGCCTGTTGTCGATGCCAAGGCGGTCAATGCGGCGAGGAACGTCTTCAACAACCTTCTCGGAACAATTGAGGGCAAGGTCCAGGCCAACAGGACCCGTGTCAATGCGGAAGGTGGTGTAGAATTGGTCACCAGTACTTTGACGACCAAGAGCGAGATGATGAAGAGCGGTGTTGCGATTCCGATTGTGTCTCAGATGGAGGGTAGCGAGATGAAGGATGCGGCCGACGTTGCGGCTTCTGCGTAGGTGATCGATGCCTGTGCTTGAGCTCGCGCTTTACGGTTACTTTCTTTTTCTTTTCACTGTTACCCTGTTTCGTTTGTTTCAAATTCTGAGTGACATAATTTGCGAAAACCCATTCTACGCCTTACATATCTGTTCGTTTGCTTGGTTAGGAAAGATGTACTGGACTTGGTTGGATAATTCGATTTTTGGCGTGTGGATACGCAACCCCTCATCTCTTGTGTGATTCATTCCTGGAGTACTGCTGGGATCTCCCACTGGTTGGTCGGCAATTGATGAAGCCGGAAGCTCGACTTGCACAACTGCTGAATCAAGTTTAGCGCCTTCTTCTCTTTCCGATGATCCCCTTGATATCTTTCTTTCACCCTCAAATCTTGACCCAGGAGTTGGGGTGTTTATATTTCTCTTCCCCGAAATTCAACTCCTTGTGATACATTCTTGATCTTCTTGAAACACGAAAAAGTTACCCATGTCTCGGGCCTGGCGCTGCGATATGCATAATGCAATGGATTTCGCGGCCTAGGGCGGGACATGGCTGACGGCTGTAGGAGCGCAAGTGTTCGCTGATATTGTTACATACTACGTGCGTATCCTACTCGACAGTATCTGTACTTGTATGATGGGTATTTTACAGGAGTTCATAGCAAAGAAATCCAGAGGGAATTTGTATCGTTACGTGATAGTACATGCGGGGGTGGTAGTACATGCGGGGCATCCAACGTCCGCCAAGACCGTTTGTTTACAGTTAATTATTGTAGTCACAGAACAAGGCTGAGAGTACACACACCATCTCCTGGCCGTCGGAACTGCGACGTAGACTATGATCTAGTAGGCCAGTCCATGCATCCTAAATCCCTTATACAGACGGCGCAAGTGTTCGATGAACCACCAATGGTCTTTCCAGTATGGTTCGTTTTCATCGGCCTCGCAGTAGGGTTTAATGGAAACCAGCCGGGGGAACATGAGGTCCAAAAGTTGAGCGATGTCCTTGTACTCCCGGTTGGTGAAGGAAAGCGGGTTTCTGTGGTCCCTGATGGCTAAGAATAGGAGGGTACTTTGTGATGGACGGCGCGTTTTCCACTGAGCCAGCAAGACATCAGGTGGAGAGTCCAACGAGCGCCCGGAGTCACATCCGGTTGCGAGATTTTGCAGTCCATCGGCAAGCTGGGCCACAGATGAGAGGCACCTCAATGTCGGGCGGTCTGAATCTGCAGTGTTCTTCGGGAGAACTAGTGAGCGGAGGGGCCGGGTTTGATGTAAGGTTTTGTTGTCGCGCGTGAATGCTGTTTCGATAAGCGGCGCCAAAACCGCTGACTGTTGGTATAGGATACGGTCAGCGGTCAGCTCGAATTCTGACAGATTAAGTCGTTCGAGAAAGGGTATGAAGCGGTCAGCCATTAGAGTAGCTATCGGCCCCTCTTGTTTGATTTCAACCTTCTCAAGACATTGGACGGCTTTTAAGGTGCCCAACGCCTCTTGAAAGTAACCAGATGTTGAAATCCCGCCTCGGATGACTAGCGTCAAAGACTTCATCTTTTCACGCAAAAGTGGAGGAATGCATCCACATAGATTGCCTCCAGAGCGGCTGACCGCATGAACACACACGAGGCTAGGGAAAAGCGTCGTGGCCGAGTCCGAAGGTTGACCTTTGGGAGGAAAGGCACCCGTAGGGACCTCATGCGACGAGAAATGGAGATCCATTGCGAGCGAAGATAGCTTTTTGAGCGCTCTCCCGGCCTTCGCGAGGAATTCGGGTCTGACGTTTTCGGCTTGGGGTAATTGGATGTCGAGGTTCTCCAGGTTGGTCAGTTGGAGGATGGCATCGAAAACGGAAGCTTCTATGTCTTCCTTGTCGCTTCTCAACGCGAGGCGTGTCAGGGAGGCCAATCGCTGCCCCACAAAAGGAAGGCAATATTCAACGAACAGGCGGTTGGAAAGGCCCTGGCCTTGGAATGTCACGTCCTGCACGGATGAGGTGAAGATGAGCGGAATGGGGGCGAAATCATTGGTAGGATCGGCTGCAGTCTGCATGATGATGTTCTGGAGTGCCGGGAAGAGCGGTTGCCCCTCGAGTTCTGTTGCGATGAAGATATATGTATGAGGTGAAACGGACGGTGTCGAATTAGATGGGCTCGGCCCCGGCCGCAGGTTAAGAACGCGAACACGCTTTGCATATCTGCGAAAAGTGCAGTCTTTGGGTATGGTTCCACGAGGATACTAGCCAGTACACCGGTAAGGACCTGGAATCCAGACTGTCGAGTTTCAGCAAACTCACTCACATAAACATTGTTTACCGTTCGCAAATCTGGGAGCATCTTTATCAGAGGTAACAACGAATCCAGGCAAGCCCAGAGGCGATCTAATGCTGGGTCCTTGAAGAGCTTGCATGTTAGAGCGAGATTGCGAAGTTGGACCTTTCCTTGGGAGATTTCCTGCTTTGACAATGATTCTCTTTCCAATGGGAGTAGATGCAGGAAGATCTTGGTGAGCAAGTCATGATTTACAAGTACTTCCGATCGTGGCCGATCTGGGGATCGAGGAGCGGAAGACGAGATCTGATTTGCAAAAAGAGTAGGGGAGGCTGTCTTTAAAGATGCCATCTTGGAGATCTTGGGCGAAAAATGCAACAGGCCAAATGGCCAGGGCCTGTGTAAACATCTCGTTCTCACGGCCTAATGAAGAGAGAACTTTGAGAGACTTACGAATTTGAGACAGGGGCGGTCAGGAGAAGCGTCTTTGACGGGCTGGCTCACGCTGGTATTCGTGGCGCTTGACATAAGGGTGGATTTCGGCTTGGGAGTTGAGGCCTAGGAGTCGGACTCCATAGACTTCGACTTCGCTGGTTGGTCGGCAACTGATGTAGCCGGAATCTCGACTTGCACAACTGCTAATTCAAGTTTAGCGCCCTCTTCTCTTTCCGATGATCCCCTTGATATCTTTCACCCTCAAATCTTGACCCAGGAGTTGGGGTGTTTATATTTCTCTTCCCCGAAACTCAATTCCTCGTGATCCATTCTTGATCTTCTCGAAACACGAAACAGTTACCCATGTCTCGGGCCTGGCGCTGCGATATGCAATGGATTTCGCGGTCTAGGGCGGGACATGCATGGCTGACGGCTGTAGGCCAAGAGCGCAAGTGCTCGCTGATATTGTTGCATACTACGTGCGTATCCTACTCGACAGTATCTGTACTTGTATGATGGGTATTTTACAGGAGTTCACAGCAAAGAAATCCAGAGGGAATTTGTATCGTTACGTGATGGTACATGCGGGGCAAGTGCTCGACGGATCATCCAACGTCCGCCAAGACCGTTTGTTTACAGTTAATGCTGCTAGAAAAAGGCCAGTGGGAGTACATGCACCGTCGAAACTGCGACTATGATCTAGTGGGCCGTTTCATACATCCTCAATCTCTGATACATACGGCGCAAGTGTTCGATAAACCACCAATGGTCCTTCCAGTATGGTTTGTCTTCATCGGCCTCGCAGTAGGGTTTGATGGAAACCAAACTGGGGAACATGAGATCCAAAAGTTGAGCGATGTCGTTGTACTCCCGGTTGGTGAAGGAAAGTGGGTTTCTGTGGTCCCTGATGGCTAGGATACGAAGGGTGCTTTGTGATGGAGGGCAGGTTTTCCACTTAGCCAGCAGGACATCAACTGGAGAGTCCAAGGAGCGCCCGGAGTCGCATCCGGTTGCGAGATTTTGCAATCCGTCGGCAAGCTGGGCCACAGATGAGAGGCACCTCAATGTCGGGCGGTCTGAATCTGTAGTATCCTTGGGGAGAACTAGTGAGCGGAGAGGCCAGAATTGATGTGAGGGTTTGTCGTTGCGCGTGGAAACTACTTCTTCGATAAGTGGCGCCAAAGCGTTTGGGCTTTGGTATCTAATACGGTCAACGTTCAGCCTGAAGTCTGACAGATTAAGTTGTTCGAAAAAGGGTATGATGTGTTCACTCCGTACAGAGACTGTCCGTCCCTCTTGTTTGATTTCGACCTTCTCAAGACATTGGATGGCTTCTAGAGTGCCCAACGCCTCTTGAAAGTGAGCGTGGGCAGATGAACTAAAGTCTTGGACTAGTGTCAAAGACTTCATTTTTTCTCGCAGGAATGGAGGAATGCATCCACATAATTTGCCACCAGAGCGGCTGACTGCATGGACTGACACGAGGCTAGGGAAAAGCGTCGTGGCCGAGTCCAAAGGGGAACCTTTGGGAAGAAAGGTACCCGTAGGGACCTCATGCGACGAGAAATGGAGATCAATTGTGAGCGAAGATAGCTTTTTGAGCGCTCTCCCGGCCTTCGCGAGGAATTCGGGTATGGGGTCTTTGGCTTGGGGTAATTGGATGTCGAGGCTCTCCAGGTTGGTCAGTTGGAGGATGGCATCGAACGTGGATGCTTCTATGTCTTCCTCGTTGCTGCTCAATGCGAGGCGTCTTAGGGAGGCCAATCGCTCACCCACGAGAGGAAGGCAATAGTGAACGGATAGACCGTTGGAAAGGTCCTGGCCTTGGAATGTCACGTCCTGCACGGATGAGGTGAAGATGAGCGGAATGGGGGCGAACTCATCGGTAAGATCGGGTGCAGTCTGCATGATGATTTTCTGGAGTGCCGGGAAGAGCGGTCGCCCCTCAAGCTCTGTTGCGATGAAGATATATGTCTGAGGTGAAACGGATGGTGTCGAGCTGGACTTGTTCGGCCCTTGCTGAAGGTTAAGAACGCGAACACGCTTTGCATATCTGCGAAAAGTGCAGTCTTTGGGTATGGTTCCACGAGGATACTAGCCAGTACACCGGTAAGGACCCTAGAATCCAAACTGTCGAGTTTCGGCAAACTCACTCACATAAACATTGTTTACTGTTCGCAAATCTGGGAGTGTCTTTATCAGAGGTAACAACGAATCCAGGCAAGCCCAGAGGCGGTCTAATGCTGGGTCCTTGAAGGACCTGCAAGTTAGAGCGAGATTGCGAAGTTGGACCTTTCCTTGGGAGATTTCCTGCTTTGACAGTGATTCTCGTTCCAATGGGAGTAGGTGCAAGAAGATCTTGGTGAGCAAGTCATGATTTACAAGCACATCCGATCGTGGCCGATTTGGGGATCGAGGAGTAGAAGACGACTTCCGATTTGCAAAAAGAGTGGGCATCTTGGAGATCTTGGGCGAAATGGAACAGGTCAAACGAGCAAAGCTTGTGTAAGCACCTCGTCCTCGTCCTCACGCGAAGCTTTGATCGGAAGCTGATGAAGCCGGAAGACTTGACACACAGCTGCTTTAAGCAAAGGGCTAAGGCTTGCAGTGGGAGCCCAGGACTTGACCTGGGACCTAATTCCCCCTCTCGAACGCGTTATTTCTCATTCTCGAACCCGTCTCCAGTGTTTCCACGCTGTGGGTACACGGTCGACTCCCAGCCCTATTTATTCGTCCGTCTCGCAGTCATGTCGAGGATTTGTCCCATATAAGCTAGCAACCGCCGAGACCTCAAAGCCTCACTCTACCACTTCATGAGCGGTCCACGCCCCCTACAATCGTCTGATCCCGTTCCACCCATCCGTGTCTCCGGTCGCTCTACATTGACCTATTCAGATTCAGTCTAATATGTTGTTACAAAGCCTGTTGCTAACTGCGCCGTTCGAATACATTCTCGACATTCAATTCCTAATGATACATACGGCGCAAGTGTCCAATCAATCACTGATAAATAGTCCTTCCAATACTGTTCGTTTACATCGCCTGAACATGGCTGAGAGCACACCTTCTGCTGCACGTCAACCGAGAATGCACCAGGGACCTAGTGGGCCGGTCGATACATCCTCAGTTCCTGGTACATACGACGCAAGTGCTCGATAAACCACCAATGGTCCTTCCAATACGGTTCGTTTTCATGGGACCCGCAGTAGGGTTTGATGGAAACCAGACGGGGGAACATGAGGTCCAAAAGTTGAGCGATGTTGTTATATTCTTGCGTGGTGAAGGAAAGTGGGCTTCTGAGTTCCTTGATGGCTAAGAACTGAAGCGTGCTTTCTGATGGTCGGCGGGATTTCCACACAGCCAGCAGTCCACCTGCTGTGCTCCCCCAGTACGAAGCTTTGATCGATTGGAGTCCAATTACGAGCATTTGAATACCGTTGGGAGACTGGGCGATATGTGAGAGGCAATCCAGAGTCGGGCAGTGGGAGCCCTCAGTGGCCTCTGGGAGAGCCAATAAGCGGAGAGGGCGGGCTGGATGTAAGGTCTTGCCGCCTCGCTTGACAGCAGCTTCGATGAGAGGTTGGGGAACTTGAGAAACTCTTTGCTGTTCGTATTTGAGACGGTCAACGCCCAGCTTGAAGTCTGACAGATTAAGTCGTTGGAGAAAGGGTATAACGGTGTCCGCCCCTAGGTGGACCTTCGACCCCTCTTTGTTCAGGATTTCAACCTTCTCAAGACATTGAATGGTCTCGAGTGTGTCCAACGCCTCTTTAAAGTAAACATCGGATACGGTGTTGACTTGAACGATTAGTGTCAACGACTTCATATTTTCTCTCAAGAAAGGGGGGATGCATCCGCAAAGCTTGCGTCCAGACCGGCTGACCGCATGGACAGACATGAGGTTAGGGAAAAGCGTCGAGTCCGGACCCAAAGGGCCAACTCTNGGGGGGGAAAGCACCAAAAGGAACCTCATGAGACGAGGAATGGAGATCGATCATAAGTGAAGATAGCTTTTTAAGGGTTCTTCCAGCCTTCACAAGGAATTCGGGCTTGACGTTTCTGGCTTGGGGCAATCGGATGTCGAGGGTCTCTAAGAGGGTGAGTTGGAGAATGGCATCGAAAGTGGAGGCTGCGACGTCTTGTCTATCGCTACTCAACGCGAGGCGTCTCAGTGAGGACAATCGCTGTCCTACGAGAGGAAGGCAATGACTACCAAACAGGCTGTTGGAAAGGCCCTGACCGTGGAATGCCACCTCCTGCACAGATGAGGTGAAGATAAGTGGAATGGGGGGGGAATTCGTCCGTAAGATCGGCTGAAGTTTGCATAACGATCTTCTGAAGCCCGGGGAAAAGTGGCCGCCCTTCGAGCTCTGATGCGATGAAGACATATGTATAGGGAGAAATGGATGGTGTCGAACTAGACTTGCTTGGGTCCAGCTGAAGGTTCAGAGCGCGCACGCGCTTTGCATATTTGTGAAAATTGCAGTCTTTCGGTATGATTCCACGAGGATACTAGCAAGTGTACTGGTAAGGATCTTGGAACCCAGACTTTTGAGTTTCGGCAAACTCACTCACATAAACATTGTTTACTATTTGCAAACCTGGGAGTACCTTTATCAGAGGTAACAACGAATCCAGACATGCCCAGAGGCAATCTAATGCTGGCTCCTTGAAGGACCTGCAAGTTAAAGCGAGATTACGAAGTTGAACCTGTCCTTGGGAGATCTCCTGCTTTGACAGTGATTCTCGGTCCAGTGGGAGTAGGTGTAAGAAGATCTTGGTGAGTAGATCGTGATTTACAAGCACATCCGATCGTGGTCGATTTCGGGATCGAGAAGTGAAAGACCGGGTCTGATTTGCAAAGAAAGAGGAAGACAGCACAAGCTCCATCTTGGAGTTCTTGGGTGCAATGGAACACGAAAGATGGAGGCAAGATAGACAAGGCTCATGTAAACGACGACATCCTGTTAACCATAAACCGCCTGAATTCTCACGGCCCTATGAAAGAGAGCTAACGATTTCCAGTCGTTTGCATAACTTTTGTCAGTTGTGTTTTTTCCTCGAGCAGAATAATCTGACATATGTAATGATTAGTAATGTCACACTTGCCTCGAATCAATGGTGTCCCGCTCTGCTGCAGCACTAGCCACTTTCTTCTTGGACATCGCAATGCAGGGTAGGGTACATGATAATGTTGAGATTGACACATCAACATCACAATAGTAGGCCAGCTGTTCCTGAAGCTTGCCTAAGAAGACCTTGGGATGAGCATCAATCACAGAGGTGATGTAGTCAATATTGGATTCAGTAATTATGAAAGGAGGCAAAGACACGATAGACTGTTCGCTCGGTACAGCCTGCCAGCGCTGCTACTTGCTCAGCAGAAAGACCATATTCTACATGCCAGTGGATTATGCTACATTCACTGGGCTAAGTGATCCCTGCAGCAACGTCATATGTTGAACCGCAACCAACTAATTTGGTGGTGTGACAGTTGTCAAGCTGTCACAACTCCTCTCGCGGAAAAACGCAACTGACAAAGGTTATGCAAACGACTATAAATTCAGAGCGTCCAGGAGAAGCTTGGCCCGGTGTCTTTTAATGTCTAAGGTAGGTTGTGAGACGGGAGCAGCGATGATGGCACCGGCAAAGGGTTGACTGGTCACCGTATTCGTTGTGCTCGACTTCAAGATGGACTTGGGTTTGGGAGCTGGGGAATCAATCTTTGGGTCAGACTTCATAGCCTTCGCGGTATCAGCGTCATTAGACTCTGGTGAAGCAACTGGCTCTTTCAGGACATTGTTACACTGTTCCTTGAGCTTGTCGCGAGAGCCACCTCGGATTTTGCTGATGTACGCCATTGCAAGGGGGAAGTAGTTTTCGGGGATCTAATGAAAGGGACAGTTAGAACGATATCGTGAAATGAGAGATCATATCCGTGACCTACCAATTCACTGGACCATAAGTTGCGTATAATCCAATTTTGCTTGGCTTTATTAAATTTCCACTCGGACGGATCATTGAACTGAGTGAATGCATAATCAAGTGCTAGGTTGAAAACATGGGTAGGTCAGTTGGCTAACGTTGAAATTGAAAGGCCGTACCTTTCCGGGCTTGAGGGTCTAACGATTCGTCTGACTGTGGGTCGGCGAAGTCTGGCCTATTCTTTCGTTTCGAGGGAGTTGCTTCGTCTAACCGAGTCTTGTATTTTGAGTTCTTCTTCGAAGAGACCTTGATCTCTGCCTCGGGGAGGGATTCAGAGTTCTTCTCTTTATTTTTCTCCTTCCTCTTCTTCTTGTCCTCTTTGTCAGTGTGTAGCTGCGACCGTCCGACAGTGGTGACGTCTTCTGAGTTCAGTAGAGGCCCGAGAGATGAGCCATCGCGCTGCTCCTCGTCCTTCTTGTTCTTTCTGGATTCCTTTTCTCCCTTCTTCGGTTTGGCATCGGAAGGTCCAGCGCCCTTCGTATCCAACGGATGGTCATCGACCAAGGCTTGCTGCCCATCGACATCCATAAAGCTCGAAACTAGGGTATTCGGGTGGGATTCTGGATCGTCCTTCTTTTTCTTTTTCTTCTTCGGTGCTTCAGATTCCTCGAATTGGCGAATATCGGCGTGCAGGTTCCCCGAGGTCTCCAACTCCAACCGCCGCTTCTTGCTTGTTCTTTTCGTCTTCTTTGGTTCTTCACCGACGGGCTCGTCTACAGCCATACCATCTTCATGTGGATCTGCCCGTTCAGAAGCTATGTCTGTTGAGGATTGCGATGGTTGTTTGGTGCTCGGCGAACGGTCTTTCTTGCTCTTCTTGTCTAATTTATCCGCCGCCTTCTTTTCCTTCTTCGGGGAGGACTCTCCTGATATTTCCTCCTTTCCCATGACCGTTCAAAGCAAAGGAAAGAGATGGAGAACTGGTGGAGAGACAGAAATTTCGTGGAGGAGGCTGGGAACAGTTCGTGCCCGATCGGTGTTTCCAAAACAAGAACTCACGGTTTGATGGCGGTGATGGCCTCTTTGACTTGAACGTCGTGAGCCCTCCTCGAGGAGACTCGGGAAGACGACCAGAACTCGGGGTGCGGAACAGGAAAGGAAAAACGACTATGTTTCCATGCATCTTAACCATACTTACCATTATAGTCTCACATTATCTCCTCGAGGGGGTCCTTGCAGGAACGTGTAGGGTGAACGAGGCCCAGAACTCAAAATTAACCACTAGCTCTTACCTCTCATCTTCATTACGCCAATCTGGGCTGAACTGAAGCGAAGGGTCTGTGCGCACGGTACATAATAACCCTAGAACTTGAGCATGCGGCTCTAGAGGCTCTCCTGCTCAGAGCTACCATGAAGCGCGGCTTTCTGAAGACTCCAAAGGCCAATCGTCCGCTCTCTAGCGATAGCTTGGTGACCGCTAAATCTCCTTTGGAAACCAAGAATAGTCGAGGGAATCCTCCTCCAGTACTTGAACGCACAGGTGAGTAGAGGTTCATCAACTGTTGAGTGTCGGTTGGCTGATTTGCTTTCTAGCTAACGCTCAGGACCACGCGATTTTGGTGACCGATGTTCTTAAGACACCCGCAATTATCACGGACATACCGCCCACTCCGTCGAGCGTAATACAGACGTCCCAGATGGTGACGGTCGCGCTCACTAAAGAGTTGATCTTGCAGAACCGGTCCCTGACCAGGCAGATCCCCACTCCCTCGCCGGTGAGGTATGTCATTAGGGAGACAGAAGACATGGGTCGCGGGCTTTTTGCAACCACTGATGTTGCCTTTGGGGAAAACATCCTCGTGGAGCGGCCGCTTGTAGTCTTGCCGAAGAACATCGGCTCTGCGTTCAAAATTCCAAGGTCTGGACGAAATCCTGACCAATGGCACGAGGTGTGTATGGACGAGGCCGAGAAGTTGCTAGGCCTTGCAAGGGACCGAATGAACGAGGAAGATCGTAAATTGTTCGAGTCTCTTTGCAACATCAGCGCGGAGGACCCTCAGCGCCGTCCTCTCGTTAGCATCCTCGTCTCCAGTGCAATGAACCTTCATATTCGCGATGCATCGATGGCACAGAATTTTGGAAATGGGTATGTTGGGATACCTAGGCTTGGATCGCGCATAAATCACAGGTTCGTGTCGGGCCTACCACACTCAAGGCTGGCTAGCTGATCCGCCCTTAGTTGTACTGCAAACGCTGTCTTCAACTTCGATCCAGATACTTTCTTGGTATCATACACCGCGACTCGGGATATCAAAGCAGGAGAGCAAGTCTTTTTGGCGTACTTCCCAGCAACCGCAACTTTGGCCCAGCGGCGTCAAGGGATGGGGAGATACCGATTTGTGTGCAGGTGCTCTGCATGCACGAATGCTACTAAGGAGAGCGACAAGTTTCGCGCCGAGGCATACACCCACATCGACAACCTTGTCCGCCGGGCGATGGTTCCATCTCAAGGCTCGGGGCCGTCTGCAAGGGACGTTCTTGCTCAGGCGCTGAAGCTGAAGGACCAATTAGAGAGAGAAGGGCTGGATGTGGACCCGAAGTTCTCTGAGGTGTGGGTCGTACTTTATATGCTCTATCAGAAAGTGGGGGATGTTGCTGAAGCAGAAAGATGTCAGAGGAAACTCCAGACATACTCAACGTTCCCAGGGTATCAAAAAGCACTAAATAGTATAGGCCTATCCTGATAGCTGCGTCATGTACCTAGACGATGTTTTCTGAAGTAAAATCGCACCATTTGAGCTGTCATGAGCGCCTGTTGTGTCTTCCCGTACTTCTGGACTGTTTTAGGCAAGAGGGGCGGAAGCGCCCAGGTGCACGTGGAATTACATTTTGACGTGTGTGGGCGGCGCCGTTGACTCTGCTCCTTTACTCTTTACGACTTCCTTGTGCTCTCTTTTTATTTTCTTTCGTCCCCACTCTTACCTGTTTCCTTTGAAGCCGTTGTCAAGAAATCATGGGCTTGACGTTCTCTTCGATCTTTGGCAGGCTCCTCAATTGGCGGAAGGAGCAGGATACAAGGATTCTCATGTTGGGTTTGGATTCCGCTGGAAAGGTGTGTTTTGGTGTCAACGTTGTCCGTGCTGCGCAGGCTAACCGCTGCTTGTGAAGACCACGATTCTGTACCGGTTACAGGCAAGTTCCTTGACTATGTTGGAGCCATGCAAGGCAGGCGGAGGCTGATTGACGAGTCGTTCAGATCGGGGAGGTAGTTTCAACGATTCCAAGTGCGTCTTACGCGGCCCCGAGAGCATAGAGGATGTTATTAACGCTTTCACCCCTTTTGCTCTGTGATTCCCCAGCTATTGGATTCAATGTCGAGACAGTAGAGTACAAGAACATCAAGTTCCAAGTCTGGGATCTCGGGGGGCAGTCGAGCATCCGGTATGTCACCCCACTTTCAAAATTTCCTCGGCAGTGCTGGCATGATATGCTCATGATTGCTCATCCGTTCGGTGCTCTATTTGTCAAGGCCCTATTGGCGGTGCTACTTCCCGAATACCTCTGCAATCATATATGTCATCGACTCGTCTGATCACGCACGGCTAACGACATCGCGAACGGAGCTCTTGACGATGCTCTCAGAGGAAGAGCTGAAGGGCGTGCCACTGCTCGTGTTCTGCAATAAGCAGGATGTGCAGGGCGCGGCAAAGCCGGAGGACGTTAGTGAGCAGCTCGGCCTCGCTGGCGGCGAAACCTCACGGCCGTGGAGTGTTCGAGGAAGCTGTGCTGTGTCAGGCGAGGGGTTAGAGGAGGGGCTTGATTGGTGCGTCATATTCCTCTCAAACTCGGTTTCTTTTTCTAATCATTGCACAGGTTGGTAAACGCCATTCAAGAGAAGTGATTGGCGATCCTAGTATTCCCCGAGCGTAAGCTCTCTCTACCATTGGCACTTTGCTTTCATATTACCAGAGATACCTTAGTTGCAATTTCTATTTGACGGATTTCAATATGTGCAGGATGCGCAAAACTAATTATACATGGTGCGATATTAAGAGACAGCAGGAACCTCATGATGAGACCCAAGCCCAATCCCAGCGGCTTTCTTCTGGCTGTTCCTTGCATTTCCTGGATACCTCGACGTCGGGCCTCCATACTCGAACTGTCCCGTCATCTGCACACGTTGCGAGAGAATCTTGGGCCCAGTCGACTGCACCAACTTCTCCGGTTTGGCCATGTAGTTGGATTGCTGCCTTTGTGGGGGAAACCCCGGGGTGCCGTGTTGCAACGTCGAACAGGAAGGCACGGCCATCTGTACTGGTACCCCCACTGGCAAGCCACCTCCCACAGGTTGATACTGAGAGGGAAACGTAGAAGGAGCTGGCTTTGAGGTTTTCGTGCAAGTATCGCCGGTCATTCTGTGGTGTTAGGGTTGGTAGGGAATAGCAGTGGATGGTAGAATCGGCTCCAAGCCCGAAGACGAGTCCAGCAGTAGGACCATGGCCAGCTGCGAGGCTGAGAATCCCTCTTGCTCGGCGTGATCCCTGGAGAGCCGTCGGGTCAAAAGGAGAAGAGAAAAGGACTGGTGGGGGTTTGGGTTTGGCGCTGCGTGTTTTCTTCGTGCTCGTACTCGTGAGGCAGCGAAGATCCCAGTACTTCAGGATGCCATCTGCTGACCCGCTGCTGACGAGACCATAGGTCAACGCTTCTGGGTATAGGAGGCTGGTTATCCCTGGTGCCGAGGCTGCCTTTCGAGACCGCGATTTGCCTTTCGCTGTGGGTTCTTGATGTGCGCCAGGGATAATTCGTGTGGGTTCTGAGACGTATAGTTCGCTGTCGTCGTGTTGCTGGCTTACACGGAGATCCCAAAGGCAGATTGTGCCGTCTCGACTCCCTGTGGCAAGAAGGTCTTGGTGATTTGGGTCCCATGTGACGCGCTTGACCGTGCTCGAATTTCCTTGAAGGACATTTGTAACTGTTCCGGTGCGGACGTCAGTTATTCTAGCAGACTTGTCTCCAGAGCATGTCGCTATGCGCGCGTCTGAGGTGTCCCATTTGACCTCAAAGATGCCGTTGTCATGTGGTTGGAGGGTTTCCCGCTGAGGCTCTACAGACCCATGATTAGCTCGTTGAGGCATTGAAGTTAAACCGAAAAGAGTACTAACCAGGATCCCAGTCGCGTCGTTTTGACGTGTTGAAGATGTGCACAGTGCCTTCCTCATTCCCCACGGCTACATATGGTGCTTTGCCATGCTTGGCGCCTGAACATGGGCGACATTAGGATTGCATATTGGACAGAGAAAAAATTCTGAACGAACCATGGGAATAGGAACAAGCATATGGTGGGGTCAGATATCTATCCTGTCGCATGGAGATGCATCTGAACACGTCGGCTTTATTTGACGAGACGAAAGACTGGAGGATAGGACGCGTCGAAGGTTGCTCTTTGAAAACATGTCAGCAGAGTTAGAGTATCGAACTACTTGGGACGTACCATGATATGGGTAGAAACTGGCTGGTTTGGTAAATTGTTGAGGGACGCGTCGACGTGGGGGACGTGACATTGAGGGTCCAGACGTAAAAACATCCTCTTCGTCAGAACTTTCATATTCGCCTTCACTGCTTTCCGACGCGTCGCCTTCAATCGAAGTCAAACTGTGTGTTAACTTGATGCGTTTGTTGGGGCCAACACTTGTCAAGACTGCCTGGCGTTTCTCATTCGGGGGCGTTGGAAAAAACTTTAGAGACGCTTGTCGTCGAGGCCTCTTGTGCACCGTGTTGGTAAGGGGCTCGAGGACCTGTGCAGGAGAAGAGCTTGGACTAGGAAGCATCTTGGACTCGAATTGGTTGAGACGGACTCGTCGTCGGTGACCAGTGACAGCGCAGACCCAAACGCGCTCTGAGGCGTGGGATCTGTTCCCATCAATTTATGGACGCGACGCGTCTGCACATGACGCAGCGCGTCGCACACGACGACATGGGTTGAAGCCTTCAGAAAGCCCTGGGCCTTGTGCATCGGCCAGAGGATACGCTCAGCGACTATGGCGTAGTATTTCTCGCATGTTTGCCCTCCGTACATTCCACACGACAGGTAGCGAAATTGTGTCTTGAAGTCACGTGTTTCATCGGAGAATCGGCCGAACAACGAGATTGATTCCACATTTTTGCAATCCGGTTTCCCCACTCCCGACCTCATTCCATCCCAACCATGTTCCGGGCACCTTTGCGAACCTTTGCTACCTCTGCTAGACAGTCGCTCAAGATTGGGTTGATCCCAGCTGACGGTATCGGCAAGGAAGTTATCCCAGTACGTTGCACCGCATGTCTACATGGTGATGTCCTAAACTGTCTGCGTGCGTTTGGAATAGGCTGCCAAAGAGGCTATTGTTGCATTGGGCTCGGATATCCCCAAACCCCAGTTCATCGACCTCGCTGCTGGTTGGGAGACTTTCACTCGCACTGGTGTTGCTCTGCCAGAGGAAACCGTTCAGTGAGTTGTTCTACCAGGCGTTTGGGGTGTGTCCGGTCTCATGGCTTCTACCTAGGGTCCTCAAGAACGAGTGTGACTGTGCACTCTTTGGCTCTGTGAGGTGAGGGGCTTCTTTCCCTCACACAATGAGGAGATGTCAGTGCTGAAAGCTGCCTGGGTAGCTCGCCTTCGAGGAAGGTTATAGGATATTCGTCGCCTATCGTTGCATTGCGCAAGGAGCTCGATTTGTACGCCAACATTCGACCTGTCCTCTCTGTACGTCTCCGCACACCACTGCCTCGTTTCAGTGATACTCATGAAATGTATAGGTTGCTCCCAAGGCTGGCGAAAAGCCTGCTGTAGATTTGATTGTGGTTCGAGAGAACACCGAATGCCTGGTGAGTAGCCTTTCGTTGACTTATTCAGAAGCCTTTGGAAACTGACACAGCTCTCAGTATGTTAAGCAGGAGCAGCAGACCGATGGCGTCAATGGAAAGGAGGCTCGGGCAACACGCCTCATCACTGAATATGCTTCCAAGAGAATAGGTCAGATGGCCTTCGAGCTTGCTGCCGCCCGACCTCGCAAGGTATGTTGTAGCACACCGAGAAATTGCGATGTTGGATATTGATATTCTCTTTAGCAACTTACTATCATCCACAAATCCAACGTCCTTTCCATTACCGATGGTCTCTTCCGAGAGACCGTTCGTGGTGTCCCTGCTGCTACTGGCAAGTACGGTGACGTCACTATTGCTGAGCAGCTCGTCGACAGTGCCGTCTACA
Source organism: Candolleomyces eurysporus (assembly GCA_027579435.1). Lineage (NCBI taxonomy): Eukaryota > Fungi > Basidiomycota > Agaricomycetes > Agaricales > Psathyrellaceae > Candolleomyces > Candolleomyces eurysporus. Next base: position 52,174 of record JANBPK010000738.1, on the reverse strand, counting down.
GGTACGTTTCTTATCCGAGTGGTATCGGGATATGTTTGCTGAGTTGATCGCCCAGGCTGTTCCGTGAGCCCGAGTGAGCGCAAGTTTGAGTAATTCGACGATCACATCTGTCTGACGACACTATGCTTCAGAATTTTCGACGTGATGGTTGCACCCAACCTCTACGGTGATATCCTCTCGTACGTTGTTTCAGTACACTCACAATCATTCTCAATTGAATTCTGTCGTACAGGGACGCCGCTGCCGCCCTCGTTGGGTCACTCGGGCTGATCCCATCCATTAACGCTGGTGACAACTTTGTGATGGGCGAACCGTAAGTGACACTCCCCCTCGATCAAGCTCGGCGGTGGGCTCATACATTAAATCGCCCGCAGTGTTCACGGCTCTGCACCGGACATTGAAGGAAAGGGCATTGCCAACCCTATTGCCTCGATTCGATCAGCAGCCCTCATGTTGCGTCATCTCGGGTACACCAAGGGTGCTGACAGGCTTGACACTGCAGTTGACCAGGTTGTTCGGGAAGGAAGGTACTTGACTCCTGATTTGAAGGGAACTAGCACCACCCGGGAGGTATTGGATGCTGTCTTGGGCAAGCTCTAAGAGCATCTTTGTGGTTGATGTAAAATAGATGGATTGGATACTTGTTCAGCCTACCTCAAAATTTATCCGATGGAACGGACACGAAACATGGCCGGGAAATCCAAGATCACATTGTCACCTACGACTAACCAAAATGTACACATGGTGAGGTAAGGTATCAAATAGGTGTGGGTGTGGGCCTGATCGAGGGCGAAAGACCAGGGGGTAGAACTCGAACATCTTCTCTCAAATGAAGGGGGGTTGCGGGGAGCAACGGCCGCGAGGGCTTGGATTCATAGACTGGGACTGGGATTCTTCGGGTCGACGTTCGGGAAAGCCGACGGGGGCCACCTGGCGCCATAGGAGCGGATCGTGGCTTGCTCATCGTGTAGGCATATCCGAGTTTGGGGTTGGTCATCCCGGTCTCGGCTGATGGCATGGGCGCTGATATGGTTGGGAAGGCGGTGTCCGAGTCTTTGAGAGGGAGGAATGGGTGTTTGAATTGATTCATGAGTCCTCGACGGTTGCGGTGAGCGGGTGAACGTGGGGTTCCCGTTTTTCGTTCGGAAATTGGGACAAGGGGGCGGCCATTGGATACCTTCAGGGCACGAGGTGGAACTGAGAGCTGTTTGCGCACGGCGCGTTCAGCTACAGTGATTGGATGAACCATCTTGAGCTCTGGGGGTGATGGCGTCGATGCTGGGGCTGGGGCAGGTGATGTCAAAGAGCGAGGTGGTGAATTGTCTCGAGTTGGTGATGTAGTAGGGTAGAGAGGCACTCGGTAACCACGTTCGAGGACGCTAGGATACCGAGGCTGTGGTTGAGGAACTGTCTGCAGTGGCAGAACGATCGTCGACGTTGGACTGGTCGCTTTCGACATGACTTGAGGAATGAGTCGTGAGCGGCTTGACGACGATTCGTTCCGTTTGTGGCCCTTCAATGCGCCTTTCCGAGACAGCACTGACTTGATGCGCTGCAAGGAAGTTCGGACGCCTGCAGAGGGCGGTGGTTCGACGCGATCGGGAATTGAGTGACTTTGTCTCCACCACTCCGTGATTGACCTGAGTTTCTCATCCTTGTTCTCAACCATAAACCAATTCTTCTTCTCCGACGGTGACGATTCAACATCTCCCGCGCGGTTTCGCAACCTCTTGAACAGGTAGAAGATTGCGAGACCGATTAAAGCCACAATGAAGAGAGAGAATATGACTCCGACGACGATGGAAGAGACGGCTCCCGCTTTTTCAGCTCTTGTGCTAGTAGAATATGGGTGAGCTAAGGAGGTTGGGTGCAGTGATAGAACTTACGGTGCCGCTTCATCCTCGACCTCTCGTGCAAAGATGCCAGTGCCTCTTGATTCAAGTCCTCGTCTTGGGTGACCGAGCAATGTCCAGGCGATAACAGTGGGGGTCCTCCAGGGATTAGACATGATGGGCAGCACGACTCCGGGTCTTCCGTCACAGACGGTGCGCACTAGTTGGGATGAGAGTCCAGTCTAGGGAACCCTGACTGAGCCACCCGAGGATTATATACCCCTCCGTTGACGAGCACAGCCATGGTGATGGTGATGATGATGGTCGTCTCTGACGGATTGGAAATGGAAATCACGATGTGCTCATACACCGTATTGCGGAGCATTGTGTTGGAGAAACATTGAATATGATGAATGTAAGAGGTTGAGACGAGGAGACGATGAGAGAGAGCGGGTCCGGACACGCGACGCGGTCGGTCGATCACGCGCGACTCGACGGATTGGTTGACCGCTGATGTCGTTCAGTTCTGCAGCTCTAACACAGCATGGGCGCCTCTTCCGACAAACTTTCAAACACACTTTGCCGTTGTTCGCCATCTATTTTCTGGCTATCTCTCTGAGAGCCTAGGCTCGGGTCCTTGGCTCGTGCAAGGCCTGTCACTGACGCCCTGACACATATCAACCGCCCGCAGGATCGCCAACGTACCCAACACGTTGTCCAGCAATACATTGGCTATCCGTTAATATCACATACGACTCATGGCAAAGGGTACAAAACAAAAGGGCAAGGTTAAGCAGGCGGACGAGCCCAAGGCCACGAGGGGTTCGGCTCGTAGAGCAAGAGGTGTGCACCCTGGCTATATTTATCCTGCGGTCGACCCAGGAAGTTGTTGACCAGTCATTCGACTCATTAACAGGAGCTGAACAAGAGGGAGAGGAAGAAGAAACTCTCGCAGGGGGCGCCTCCTCTGCCGCACTACCTGTCGTCACTCCCCCAACACCACCACCAGCGATGCAAGGAGATGATATTCACGGCAGGAGTCTCGGTGCGTGGGGTGCTAGAGGTGGGAGTTGGGAAGCAAGCACGAACACCAACAGTTGGCTTGTTCAAAGCCAATTGATCAACCAACCCCCTCTTCCAAGGTCCCCCGCTCCAAATCCGCCGAATAACGCTGATTATGGAAACATGGCAGAACCTAGGCACTCGCCGTCTATAGTTGGTGGTACCTTTACACAAGTCCGAAACTCCTTTGGATACGAGAGCGAAGAGCAACATGGTCACGGCTGGAGGAGACCAACAGCGGACCAGACTGCTACGACAAATACTGCCGCTCCTTCTGCCCTTCACTCTCCTGCGCTTCGTAACACCTCAATGCCTGCCCCCACATCCTTCGCAGATGCAGAAGCTGCACACGCCGAGATAAGGAAGAAGAAGGCTACATCGGCGAGTGAAGCTGCGAAGAGGATGGAAAGTGGTAACCCGTCCGCGAAGCGAGACTCTGGTGGGTGGTCCAAGGCCCATGAAGCCGCTGCGAATAGGCTGCCCCCGCATGCTACTTTCANCCCCCCAAGCGCAGGCCCATCGACCGATTTCGACCGGTAAGGGGACAGGCCCTCCGTCGACCGTCCTTCCAGAAGAAACGCGGGCGCCGCCCTTGTACAAGTACACGACACAGCCGGCATGGATGCAGTGGGGAGCGGGCCAGAGACGTAATGCTCAGCTTCAGCCGCAAGCTCAGCCTCAGAAGCAGCCGAAGCAACGGCCCCCTCCAAAGCACAAGAAGGCAAATGCGAGTTGGCAACACTGGGGGAAGATGGCGCCTGCCAGACCTGCAACTCCAAGCGATGAGAGCAGCGAAGAGGACTGGGAGGACGATGAAGAGGAGTGGGAGGAGGACCAATGGGGTCGCGGAGGCCATGCAGCTCCTCAGCATGGCGGTGGAGGCTGGGGCATAGGAAATGGCGGTGGAGGTAAAGGAGGACATGCTCATCCAGCAGCACAAGGAGGAAGGCCAACCGGAGGACGGGGAGATCCCGCAGGCGGTGGCGGCTGGGAAGGTACTGGCGGCGGGGGAGGATGGGGAGGTACCGGTGGCGGGGGAGGATGGGGAAATGATACTGGAGGCTGGGATAACCCCTCTACTGTAAGATTTCAAGACGGCTGGGACCACCCTGGAAGTTCCCAACAACATCTGGAACGGGGTCGAGGAGTCGGTCGTGGTGCCGGTGGTACCGAGTGGCCACCGGCTTCTAAGGTGACTTTCGCTCCCTCTGTTGAGGACGCTGGTGGAAGCAGGAATGTCCTGTCTTCAAAGCAGCGTACTCAGATTTTCAATTCGTTACTTAATGCCGACCTCCAACAGAAAGCAAATCAGCCGACTCAGGCTCAAAGTCAAAGCCACGGCGCATGGGGTACTGGTGATGGATGGGATCCTCAGCCAATGCCTCAAGGAAAGAAGAAGTCCAAATATAAACAGGACGAGGCGGGACCTTGGGGTGCATGGGGTTCACCCGAAGACGACTGGGGAGGACACCCCCCTGGCAAGAAATCATCGAAGCACAAGGATGATTGGGGAATGCAGCAAGACGACAGTTGGGGAGGCCAGCCGACTGGCAAGAAACCATCAAAGCACAAGGATGATTGGGGGATGCAGCAAGACGACGGCTGGGGAGGATCCGGGGCGGCGGGTGGCTTGGGTATGGGAGGTGATGATGGCTGGGGGCAACAATCTAAAGCTCACAAGAAATCCAAAAAANGACCAATCTCAAGACAATGCGTGGGGAGGTACTGGTGGTGCATGGGGTGCGCAGGATGACGACAATGACAATGGCTGGGGTGGCACCAACAACGCCGACCAAAGCTGGGGTGGCTGGATAGAAGAAAGTTCGGGCAAGAGAGGGGCCGGGGGTACTTGGGGGGATGATGGCTGGGATGACGAGATGAAAGGAGACGACCAACGAGTCAGATTTACTTCTGGGGGTCAAGCAAATAGCACGATGTCCAACACTATGGCTATGGCAGCTCATGGATCCCGCAGTTTAACAGCGACGGCCATGCATAACATACCTTCGAAGAATATCCTTCTAGACACCGTGAACGTGAAGTTTCTCGACTCCGGAGGTGCTGCTTTTGAGCCTGCAACCAATGCCTTTTTCGGTTCTGGCCGACAAGCTCGAGATCGTTTCCATTGGATGTTCCCCCCCCGACAAAGACGAACGTGTTTCCTCGATGATGACTTGTATCCAGACAGTGGCTTATGGACTTGGTGCTCTTGGAGTGTGTGGCTCTGGCTTATCTTTTCCTTGCTGTTTACTGACCCTCCTTTAGCTTCACAAGTTTGTGCAGTCCGGGGAACGAGGCGCATTGTTTACCAACGCAGCATTCAGGCTGCCAGACCAGCCTACTCAGCCTGTGTTCGACTGGGTGGCTTTCGACATGCTCCAGAACACGATGGATAAAACCTTGCAAGAATCAGTCGCATTCTACGATCCAGGCCAGATCGTTCTTGTCTTCGTATATCTTCCATCGCACACCGGAAATAGCGTCGCCATCTGGAGAAGGAAGATTCCGGTGCCTGGTAATATCAGGATGAAGCTGAAGAAAGAACTCAGCGTTGTGAAGAAGGGTCTAAGGCCAGAGAAAGACTATGTTATCATCCTCGACGAGTGGGTTCTTTCAAATTCTGGGCGGCAGAGTTGACGATTGACCATGCTATTTCATCAGAATACCCAAGCAGAAAACATCCCCCAAATCGAAGCGGACGTCCAAAGCTCCAACTCAAGACCGAACGCCGAGTATTGCGAACCCGAACGGAAAACTCCTGACGAAGCAACTGCAAGCTCAACTCCAGTCTCAACAACCTGCTATTGGCGCTCAGAAAGCCAATTCATCGAAAGCCAAGATCTCGAAAGCCAAGACTCCGCAAGCCCAAGCAAAACCCGTAAAGACGAAGAAGCGGAGGTGGTGGCATATCTTCAGTAATTTATGATGATACCCTATGCTTTCGTTCTCGCTCGCTCTGCTAGATTATGATTATACCTTGTTTTCGTTTAGATATACCTCTTTATTTGTATTCTTTTAGGGCTTTCACGCTTTGTTGTCATTCCTGGCTTCTCACCTATATGCAACTATCTTAGCAGTAGCTACTATCTAATCTCCGCCTCGGCTGAATAGCTGAATGATGAAATCCGAACTTATTTGACCTTTTCCCACTTCATCTAGGTTCGTAAATACAGGTGCAGTGTGCCACACCGCCATCCGTACATTCCCCTGTTTTATCGTCCGTTGCGTTGGCATGAGACAGTGCCAATCCCCCATCAGGCTGACATGAGGCGCCCTTGAGGCTGCCTTCTCAACCCAGTGCTGATGAATACCCTCTTCCCCTGACATTGACCATAAATGTGCCCTGCGATGAGGTCATGGGACCGTGCTGAACTCGTTTCAATATTCATACCGCCTTCCGCCGTCACTACCTACCTATCTACCGTACAGGTCCACTAACTCGTGTCATGGACACGCTCGCATGGCCTACTTCAGCATGGACATCGGCTTGTTGGGGCCTCTGCGCACTGCCCCAAACCCCTGCTCCTTAATTTGATGTGTACAAACAATTAAATGGCAATACTGTAATAGACCCTCTAAATGTACAATGATCTTTGTAGTCGGTGCAGAATTAACGCCCGTCCCGGTGTCACAGATATGCTTACCAGATTTCGAATGTTTTCACGGCGGTGTGACACCCAAGATTGAGTTCATGTGTATCGCCTTTCGTGTCAGTAAGTACCCGTTTATGTTTCCACAGGCCCTGCACAGACCTGTACATTTATCAAATAAGTCAAGTACCCCTTGCACCTTGGTACACTCACTGCCTTTCATTTGTTTAACTTCTGGGCAAGCCCGCCGCCTAGCATCTCTACAACTAATGAATTAAAACTTTGAATGAAGTGTGGTTCCCAATTCCCCTAAAGTGATATTGCGTGAGTAAAATTAATTTGGAGAAAGAGAATGGCAGAACATTGCGAGGAGGTTGCATCATGGTGGTGCAGACAGTTTTTACCTAGCGATTCCTCTTATCTTACATCCTTCAGGCCAGTATATACTTTGTCTACGCAGACAGATTTCCATCACGTCAGCAAACCTCGGATGCCGCGAGAGCGCGCCGCGACGTGTGCGTGTGCCTTACCTAATCCCTAATCCAGCTCAGGCGCTTTCGGAGTGCCAACGCTTTTAACGTTTTTCCCCTCTGTTTTGTCTCAATAAGATAGATACCACCTTCTGCCTTCTGCCTACCCCTCCACCATCAATTGCGTCTTATTCCTGACACTTCACACCAATTGCTATCGCATTCCTAGTCTATATTATGTCTGTTCAACCAGAAGGGACGAAGGCCCATCTTTCGGCAACGCGACCGCAAATACCAGAAAAGAGCCAGTATCCAGCTTCGATTCATTTTGCGTTCGTTGCAGGAATCCTTCTCCCTTTGACAATCATCCCGTATTTCATTGCTCGCAGGCAGGGGTCGTCTCTGCAGGGCCGCCTAAGGGAGACGGAGACCGCTATGAAAGCTCTCCAACAAGAATTGAAGGTCACAGCACTGGAACTGGACAAGATCAAGGCTGAGCAAGCATTTCGAGCTTCACAAACCGACGAGATGCATGGTGCTGTCAAAGAATTGAAGGCTGGGTTTAGTAAATTCCAAACGGATGCCGCACAAGGACAGAAGGCCTTCCAGGAGTATCTTGTCGCCTTGGAGAGACAGGTCGATGCCTCGAGGTGAAGAAGCTTCGGGCTCGTTTTCTATATCGTCATGGAGGCTGACAACAGGTCGTAGATTGTCGCAATCCAACGCGCTCCGGGATGTTGGCCAGTCCCTCAGCAATATTGCTACGTTCGTGGAGGAGATGGGGGCGAATCCGTTCAAGTTTGCCAACCTAGGTCGCCGGGAGAAAAGTTCCGAGGCCGCGAGCCAACTTCGTTCAGCTGCTTCCAGACTACAACAGAATCCAGATAAGAAACAAGCATGAGCGAGGACTGACCTTCGTTATGACGTAGTAGCTGTGATAGGGAGATGTTCAACATTATACAATAATTCTACAGGCCCCGCCGGAATTGATCATGGGAGAGCAATGATGATTTGGATCCAGACAGTGGCTTATGGACTTGGTGTTCTTGGAGTGTGTGTGCTTCTGGCTTGTCTTTTTCTTGCTGTTTACTGACCCTGCTTTAGCTTCACGGGTTTGTGCAGTCTGGGGAACGAGGCGCACTGTTTACCAATGCAGCACTCAGGCTGCCAGATAATCTGGAGTCGACTGGGTGGCTTTCGACATGTTCCGGAACACGATGTATTAAACCTTGCAACAATCGGTTGCATTCTACGAAGTAGGCCAGATCGTTGTTGTCTTCGTATATCTTGCATCGCTCCCTGGAATAGCGTCGCCATTTGGAGAAGGAATTTTCTGGTGCCTGTTAATGTCAGGTTGATGCTGCAGCTGCAGAAAGAGCTCAGCGTTGTGAAGAAGGGTCTAAGGCCAGAGAAGGACTATGTTCTTTTTGTCGACTAGTGGGCTCTTTTGAAGTTCTGTGCGGCAGAGCTGATTATTGACCATGCTATTTCATCAGAATACCCAAGCAGAAACCGTCCCCCAAATCGAAGCGGGCGTCCAAATCTCCAAGTCAAGACTGAACGCCGAGTATTGCAGATCCGAAGGGAGAAATCCTGACGAAGCAACTGCAAGCTCAACTCCTGTCTCAACAGCCTGCCATTGGCTCTCAGAAAGCCAATACCTCGCAAGCCCAAGCGAAACCCGCAAAGACGAAGAAACGCAGGTGGTGGCATATCTTCAGTAACTTATGATGATACCCTATGCTTTCGTTCTCGCTCGCTCCGCCAGATTATGATTATACCTTGTTTTCGCTTAGATATACCTCTTTATTTGTATTCTTTTAGGGCTTTCACGCTTTGTTGTCATTGTTGGCTTCTCATCTATGTGCATCTTAGCAGTAGCTACTATCTAATCTCCGCCTCAGCTGAATGATGAAATCCGAATTCATTCGACCTTTCTCCCCTTCATCTAGTCACAAATATAGGTGCAGTGTACACCGCCATCCGTGTACATGTTTTATCGTCCGTTGCGTTGGTATCAGCTCAGAGTGCCAATCCCCGCCAGGCTGGCATGAGGCACCCTTGAGGCTGCCTTCTTGGTACAGTGCTCTTTCCCCCGTGACATTGACCGTACATGTGTCCCAAGCCGTGAGGTCATGCGACCGTTCTGGATTTGTTTCGTCCTTCATATCACCTTCTCCCTTCTGCCGTTATTACCCACCTATCTACCATATCATTGCGTCTCATTCCTGAAACTACATACAAATCGCTATCGCATACCCTGTCCATATGATGTCTGTCCAACCAGAACGAACGAAGGTCCATCATTCGGCAACGCGACCACAGACACTGGAAAAGAGGCAGTATCCAGCGTCGATTCATTTTGCCTTCGTTGCAGGGATCCTTCTCCCTCTAACAGTCATCCCGTATTTCATTGCTCGCAGGCAGGTATCGCGTCTGCAGGGCCACGTAAAGGACATGGAGAGCGTTACGAAGGCTCTCCGACGAGAATTGAAGGTCAAGGCACTGGAATTGGACAAGATCAAGGCTGAGCAAGCATTTCGAGCTTCACAAGCCGACGAGATGCACGCTGCTATCGGTGAATTGAAGGCTGGGTTTAGCAAATTCCAAACGGATGGTGTACGAGGACAGAAGGCCGTCCAGGAATATGTCGTTGCCTTGGAGAGACAGGTCGACGCCTCGAGGTGAAGAAGTTTTGAACCCCAGTTTAATATTCTAGTGGAGGCTGACAACGGGTGTCAGGTCGTCGCATTCCAAGGCGTTCCGGGACGTTGGCCAGTCCCTCAGCAATATTGCTACGTTCATGGAGGAGATTGGTGCGAATCCGTTTAAATTCGCCAACCTCGGTCGTCCGGAGAGACCTTCCGAGGCCGTGACCCAACTCCGTTCTGCCGCTTCCCGACTACAACAGAATCCAGATAAGAAGCAAGCATGAACAAAGAGTGGTAGTGACCTTCGTTGTGACGTAGTATAGTAGCTGTGAGATGATAGAGATGTTGTATACAGGGCCCGCCGGAATTGATGGGAGCGTTGGTTGTCAATTTACAAGTTTGTTCTTCACACGTGTTGGCACCTCCTACCTCATTGCCTGTCGCATGTTCGCCTTGTCCGGTTAGGCTCTTTAGCGGACTATGCTGAGCATACCGTCTTCCTCCCCACCCATTGCCCCGAAAACGTAAAAACCCCAATAACCTTTCACCTCTCATTCGCCTGGAAGATGTCGGACGGCCCCACCGTTCCTCCAGAGGGGGGCGGCAGCCTCAAACAAATCCCTCCACAGCCTATCCAAGAAAGTGGAAACCCCGAGTCAACGACCACAGATCACGGCCCTTCGACCAGCAAGCAGGAAGCGGGCGGTGGTGATCCCGAAGAACAAGCTCTCGAGTCGCATGAGGTAATTGAATTGCAGACGTTCAGCGAAAGGAAGGCATGGATCGAGGAGAAGATCAAGGTGCTTCCTTATCTCTCTCTTTCACATAGAACAGCAATGCTGACGCTCCGTAGTTCTTAGAAAAACTGCCTCCAATCGAGGTTTTTTGGGGCCTCGACGCGTTACGCGAGTCCGCTGAAGACATCCCTGGTCTCCCCACTCGCGAGAATCTTCGACAATGGACTGCAGAACACGATACTATCGAGAAGGAGACGGAGATTTTCGACCAGGGCGAACTCACAAAGCTCAGGAAACTCACGAAAGGTACCTACCCTCCCTCCTGTCCGCCCTTTGTCCCGCTCACCTTTTCCATCCATAGCTGCAACTCAACGGAATTTGTCCCCGGAGGATACGGACTTGATTGAATTGACTCTAACAACAATCTACGCACTCGACAAACTACTTCACCTCCTTCGCGACCGTTCAGACAACCTCGACCTTCTCGGGATCCGGTTAGACTGGGAGGAAAACCGGAGTGCATCGTGGAAGGAGCGCAGAAAACTCCTTGAAGACCTGGAAACATTCATTTCCTCTCGCGCACGGTGGTCGCCTTCGATATACGAGACGGCCGCAACCAAGGTTGAAGATTCACCCATCCTCACCCGGCGGGGTTCCGTTACGTCTCTAGCCTCCGTCGCATCGGAGTCTTCCATCAACAACCCCATGTATTCACGCAACGCCCGTTTCAAGTTGGCAGAACTTCTTTCGCGAGACGCAGCCCAATTTGGGGCTCGCGTTACCAATCTCAGTCATAACCGGGTCACCACTGCTGGAAGGCTACTCGACAAACTCATTGATCACAGCAGGCGTCCAGTTCCAGACGTCTTGCTTGACGAACAGGATCGTCTTGAAGATAAGGGAATCAACCAGATGGAGAACGTCGGGAAATTTGTATTGAGTCTTGTCATGCAATGGCGGAAGTACGTCCTTTCCTTGAATACTCCGTTACTCATGGTTAACTCTGCTCCTCTAGGGCCGATGAGATATACGTTGAAACCATGAAGGACCAAATATCGGCCAAGGACCTGTTCGAGGAGATTCAAACTGCCAACATGTATCATCCGACGTCCCGGCAGAGCGCGACTTTCATGTCTCAAGTGGAGACACTCCTCAAAAGGCTGTCTGTTCGGGGCAATCCAGCAGCACGAATCAGCACCTTCCCGAAGCCAGAGCACCATTTATTCCCCCAGCAACGAGAAGCCAACGAATCACTCGCGAAATTACTTGGTGGAGAGATTGCAACGGCGACCGAGCTTGTCCAGAAGGTTGAAAGGGCTGCCAAGGAGTACCGTGAAGCTTGGGAGGCGATCGATAGGGTCGAGACCATTGTTGCCAACGCGAAAACCCTTTCCGAATCTTTCAATTCCATCATTCAGAAACTCACTGAAGGCGTCACCGGGGAAAACGACGATGGATCACCTCCAGACCTCATGTCGGATGCTTGCCTCGAGCCCAGTCGCCACTCGGTGTTTCTTGCGCTACTTCCATCCATCCAGTCAGAAGCATCCGACCTATTGACGAAAGCAGACCAGCTTGTTAAAGAATCCCATTTGGCCTTTTATCCCCTCAGCGGAGAATCCGTCGATCCCATTTTCAAAGCCGATGCAATAGAGGTCATGAAGCAGCTGGTCAGTGTCAAAGACCAATGCAAGCAACTTTTAGACTTGACCTGCGAACGGGTGACACGTCTGCGGGAAGCCCGACAAATTTGGACCGCTATGAATGCCAATATAAAGGAGTTGCAATATGTGCAGCAGGACATCGCCGCGCAAATGGAACGCGATTGCTGGAAACAAGAAGCGATCGGCACAGGAGCGCCGCCTACACCCGACAGCCCTGTCGTTGAACTCGCTCCTGTTACTCCCATCTCCTCCACCGTCGATGCAGACCTCCAAAGCGTTGGGGAAAATCTTGCCCAAACCATCGACACGCCGCTCCAGACGCTGAGCCCGACATTGGAGAAACCGTTGAACGATTGCCTTTCCAACAAGGCCAAGTCCGTTCGGATGTTCTTCGATGGCCTTCTTCGAATGAGCGAAATTCTGAAGGCCATTCAGCAGCAAAACCGGACCATGGAGAGTGTACGAGATGACTATATGGCGTTTTTGGTCCGAATCGAGGATGTCAAGGCCAGGATCTCATCCCTCACAGAAAATGTTTTGGGTCACGACGAGTCGATTTCCGACGTCAAATCGGAAGAGGAGTCAGCCAGCTTGGAGCTACGTTCCATCCAAGACGCAGTAGCAGAATTTGTCAGTGGCCTCCCTTCGCGCGTCCCGTTTGTTTCAAAGCATACCACCGTCTCGCCAGCTCGTTCCACCTTCCAACGTCGTTCCTCTAGTGGCAAATCCGATGACGAATTAGAGGACCCACTTACCCACCTCCCCCTCGACTTGACGAAATTGGACGCAGCAGTGCGATCAGACTCGAACACCTACGCGATGCAGCTCAATGGCGTCCTCGAATCCGTTGCGAAGGCCTCCCGCAAGCTGGAGATCGCCCATTTGGCCAAGAAGGTGGACAGCTCCGTTGCAGATGTTGCAGCATCAATTCAGCAGGCCAACGGGGATCTTCAGGGTCTTGTCGGTTCCTTCGACTCATTGAATAGCGTCCCTCAGGGATCCCTTATTCAACATATCGACGATCTCGATTCCAGGTTGGATCAAATTCTCAACGAGGCCCGTCCCCGCATCACGCGGTCGTTCTCTCCGATACGGGATCTTTTGCGCCAGATTGAGGGTTCCGCGCATGGATTGGAGCCTTCTGTTCGGCAGTCTTTGTATACGTCGAGAGTCAGGTCCGTAGACGAGGCAGAATCTCGGTTCAGGTCTTGGGTGAAGGAAATCAGCGGTTTGAAGAGCGCGCTTACATCCAAGAGGCAAGCTGAAATCCAAAGGCTGGAGGAGCAACGTCGAGCAGAGGAAGAGAGGCAACGTGAAGAGGAGGCGCGTCGTGCCGCTGAAGAGGCTGAAAGGCAAAGGAAGGAAGAGGAAGAGCGGCTCAGAGAGGAGCGGAGGCGGAAGGAAGAAGAAGAGCAGGCTGAGCAGCGTCGTAAGGAGGAGGAAGAGAGGAGGCGGCGAGAGGAAGAGGCCGAACGGGAGCGTCGTGAGAAAGAGCAGCGTGAAGAGGAGGAACGGAGAAGGAGGGAGGAAGAAGCCAAAGCTAAGGCCGCTCAAGAGCAGGAAGCCCGAGCTCGTATCGCCCAGACTGAGGCTGAAAAGGCTCGTCTGTTGAACGAGCGTCGGGAGATGGAGGCTAAACTGCATAGAACGGAGGCGGAGCTTGCCGAAGAACGTCGTCTGCAGAAAGAGAAAGAAAGGCTAGCTTTAGAAAGGTCTCAACAAGAGAAAACTCAGNCTGGAAGCAGAGGCCAGACTACGCCTTTTGGCCGAGCAGCAAGTTCGTGAAGAACTCGTTCAAGCAGAAGCTGCTCGTGTGAAGGCTGCTGTAGAGGAGAAAACCCGGCTGGAAAAGGAGTTGGAGTTTGTGAAAGGCGAACACCGGAAAGTTCTTTCTGAACGGGAGCGTCTCGAACAGCAACAGAAGCAGAAACAGGCGGAGCGTAAGAACAGCGTTCCCGTTGTTCAAGACGGTGAGTAACACATCCTTGTCGCAGAATCAGATGCTGATTTACTCCAAGATGTCTTCGGAGTTGCTGGCCCATCCAAGAACCCAACATCGACAACTCAGCACGATCGTCAGCTTCAATCCCTGATCCTGGATCTTCGAAAACGCCTGCGGTCTCTCTGCATCAATGAACTGGCTCGACCAGGCAAGAACCAGAAGACATCAAAACTGCCGGGAAAAGATTTAGTCTCCTCGCTCCGACAGAAATTCACCATACTTGCAAAAGACGCGTCTGAGCTCCCTGAATCCTCGGAGAACGTGTCCATCAGCACAGAGTTGCGATCCTTCAGGTCGGAACTGACGAGGTCCGAGCAACTTTTGAACGACATCGATAAGCTCGTGACTTTAGGCGAAAGCGTCTCGAAATGTGATACCGTTCTCAGCGATCTCTTGGAGCATATCGACAGCTACCCTTCTTTGCCATTGGCTGTTTCGAATCTCCACACCAGCGATGATGAGGTCCCCCCCTGAAGAACAACTGTCGTCTCGGGTCACCTTCACAAAGTCGGTCATCGATGACATGCAGGCCGCCTTCGAAACAATCTCCAATGACGGAAGGGCCATTTCAGAGCGTTCTCGAATTCACCAAACCTGGATCGAACTTGAGGAGATGGCGAGCGATCGCATTGGTGGCGGAAAATCGCGCCCGGTCAGTTCTACCAGCTCCTATCTCAGCTCTGGTATGGAGAGCAGCACGTCTTCCATCTCTGTGCTTTCCCGCCGCGGATTGACTGCAAAGAAGCGGACTTCCTACTCCAACCTGTCGATTTCATCGGTCAATGTCAAAGGTGGCAAGCTAGCGCCGCCAATGCCATCCAAGCCGACCCGTCGTGCCGTCTCTGGTGAATCTCGACGCTCATCAAGCCGAATGTCCATATCATCAACTAGGTCAGTCTCTGGACCTGGACCTGTACCTGCACCCGCACCTCCACCTCCACCTTTCAATCCGTCGGTGATGGGATCGACGTTCGCCTCTCGCCAAAGGACCAATAGCGTCACAAGCATATCTAGCGTGACCTCTGGTCGGACGCCTCGCGCGACAGCTGGGACGCCAGGTGGGACATCGGCAACTCCAAAGTCACTATCCCGTCGGAACCATTCAACAAGCGTGTCAGAGGCCTCACGGTCCTCCGCTGCTCCTCCACCTCCTCGCACAACTACTACTTCAGGATCGACGTGGGCTCGTGCACCCAGGAATTCGCTTTCAGGGATGTTACCTAGGCCAATGACTCCGAAGAAACCTGGAGTGCAACCTCGCAAGAAATACATTGCAGACCCCAAGAGCAAGCTGGATGTTGCCGTAGGGGACGTTGTCAACAGTCTCCCGGTCGGTATCAATGTAGAGGGAGTGGCAGAGACGTGGAGAGATCAGAGTGGGAAATACTGGATTGGAAACCAGGACGCCAAGTTGTGTTTCTGTCGTATTCTACGCTCCCAGACGGTTATGGTTAGAGTGGGAGGAGGTTGGACGGAGTTGTCTAGGTTAGTCATATTCGTATCATTTTCCCTTGCTATAATTTTTGCTTACGATTGTGATAGATTCATACAAGACCATTTCGCCGAGAGTTTCCGCCTCCTTCCCGACCCCCAGTCCCCTGGCAGGCCCAGGGAAGAAAAGTGGATCAGCTCTGCCACTTTGTTAGAGCAACCCGAACCTGCCACCGATGGGACGGACATTCCTCCTCTTCCCAAAACACCGGAACCTACTGGTCCATTTGTTCCCTCATTCGCTTTATCGAGCCCTAACAGCCTTAGTCCGCGATCCATGCGGTCAGCATCCCCGTCTTTGAAAGGTTCTTCCCCTCTTACAGCTCTGCAATTCATGAGACGAGCCGAGGTTGAGCCTCCCCTTTTACGACCAGCCACACCTTCGAAATCGACATCACGCCCTCGCAACCTCCCACCGGTACATTCGTCCGGCTCTCGTGCATCTGTGTGGAGGCCATGATCTTCATTTATCACATCACTCACATCTTCATACCGTACATTCGCCACATTTTTATACCATGCTTTGTTCTTCTGCACATATTTAATGCTCTGCTTTGCTGTTGCTCTGGCCATTTCGTCTGTGCTTCGTTTACCTCTCAGGCGGAAGATCTTATATTCAACTATGCACACGTTTGTTCGCCTCTCCTCTGTATCTTGTAACTTTGGTCGCATCGCAATTTCTATAGTCTTATGAGAGGGACATTCTATTCTATACATACATAGTGTATCAAGTGTTTTAAAAGTTTGTCGACTGTTTCGGGTTTTTGGATATAGTATCTGGTGTTAGAACTTCCTGGCTCTCTTCCGGGGACGCGACGCTGAGCGCCTGTTCTCTTTTTCGACATCAACCTGGTGACTACGTTTCATGTGCCGACGTAGAAGGTCCTGACGAACAAAGGTGGGAGCAGGGTCTTGGCATATACTGCAGGTGAAAGGACGAATTCCGGTATGACTGAGTTCATGTCGTTTACATTCATTCTTCCTCAAGAACCTAGCATCGCTGCCGAAGAGTTAGTACGCGCACGATCTCGCGACGAAAGGTTCGAAACATACCAATGGACGCATCTGAAAGGCCTTTGATCGAGATGCGCTCCAACATGGATCAGGATGTGGTCCCGTCGTTTGTTGACTTGCTTACAGCCAGTGATATAGCAACGGAACTCCTCGAGGAGTTCCCCCTTGTTGGATAGCTTGCCAGCGAAAGAGAGTAGCCACCGCTTGTCGTATTCTCTTCCTTGATTGCGCAGGCGATACCGCTCAGCTCTTGCCTTGAGGTCCTCCAGATGTATTCCACGGTGAGCTTCGAAAACAGGGGAGCCAAGATCGACAGGAAGAAGCGGGAGCGAGTCTATCGGTGGCTCTTGCACCGGAGCGAGTATGGTGTCACACTGCGCTATCTTACGCTTCTTGACTCTGCTACCGCGAGTGTAGTATTGGCGGCCAGAACCCAGAGATGGAGAGTACTCCGAGCTCGATGGGCTCAAAAATGCGGGAGGCTCGTAATCACTGAGCTGGTCACCATCCTCGCGCACCTGAGGACTGACAGTAGGAACACGGTTTTGATATTGATCGAAAGGTGTGTCAAGCCTTGGAGGAGTAGCGGGGTACCGCAGGTCGGGAAGTCGGGGGTAGTCGAGGCCCTGGTCTTCGGGTTGCAGATGTGTACCCATGAGGTTGAACATCTTGTCCAGGGTGGCTCCATCGGACAGCAAAGAAGGTGCGGGCATGACGTCTGAGGGGTTGATCCCGACGCCAGGAGGAAGCCAAGGGTCCACGAGGTTGGCGATTTCTGAGAAAGGCATCAATTGCGGGAATAGGTCACGTCCAGATGGGTCGGCCAGAGCAGAACCCAAGTGTTCGTAGTCGGCAACAGTTTCCAAAGCATACTTGGCCCCTTCAGCGATCTTGTTTGTAAATTCCTCCACCGAAAGACCAACAGCGGCAGACAGGTATTCCAGGGAAAAATCTTCCGACACAGATTCTCTGATCGAGGCGTCAGTAGACGGTACTGAGCTTCCCGTAGAGTCCTGTTCACCCCCTTGAAGCGCCTCGGGGTAGAGCAGAGACAAGGACCACGAGGATTGGAGCGAGTAGTTCAAGCTGCTATCCGGGTCCTCGAAGGTAGCGCCGCTGGACGAATAGCTCGCGTTTAACCTTGGCGAGAAAGACAAATAGACTCCGCTGGAGTCCGCCTGGATATTATTTTGAGACAAGGGTAGTTTAAGGTCTGGTGAGTGTTCTGGGTATTGGATCCCGAGGCCTGCTCGAGCTGGCGAGGGACTGGTTCCTAGGTAGAGATGGTCTTCGAAGATGGAGTTGGATTGAAAGTCGTGTTGCTGTCGTAGAGATGAGAGTCCCAAATCGAAGGTATAGTCTGGCCCCCATTGCTTCGAATAGTTTGTATTGGGCGATTCTGATTGTCGAGCATTGATTGACGCCAGCGTCAAGTGAGGCATGAAGTAGGTGGTAATAGGCGACTGGTCCTGGGCGTTGGGGGACATATTAGAGAGAGATATAGAATAGATACATAGGCTTCTAGGAGTGGCGAGAAGGGTCCGGTGTCGTCGCTGGGACGAACGGGTGGCGCAAAAGAGAGGAGACAACGAGGAACCACGCCCGGCGTGAAGGCCATCATATGCCAGTGTTTGGCAAGAGCCTCCGAGCCATCCACCCCGTTCCGTTGCGCCAAACAAACAGCTCCGACTCCCGACCCCGAGAAACTAATCTCATGCAGAGTCTTGCTGGCTCCTCTCTGCGGCGAGCACTGCGCCCTGCCAGCCAAATCTCGCGTCGAAATGCTCCACGAAGGAGCCTGTCTTCACCGCCCATCCAGAAACCTAGGGAAATACCGAATCACAAACGTGTCGTCACAATTACAGTCGCATTCCTTGCTGGCGCTTCCTTCTATTTCTTCCTCCCCGATCCCACTCGCGCAGCTCCCACTCTAGAGAAGGCACCTCTATCCCCGAGATACTTCACCCCTTCTACGGTCGTCTCAAACGAAGAATCTGGCCCCAACACCAAACTATTGAGGCTCTCTGTGCCCACGGAGGCCATTACAGCGTCGGACCCAAGCGGGTTCCAAAGCATTTGGTCCGTCTTCATTAAAGACGATGATATCCAGGTCGAACGACCCTATACTCCTCTGTATGGGCTGGATGAGCATGGTCACATGCTGTTCTGGATCAAAAAGTACCCCAAAGGCGAAGTTGGGCGGTGGTTACATACGAAGACGCCCGGGGAGAAGATTGAGTTCCGCGCTCCCTTATCAACATGGAATTGGAAAAATGATACCTGGGATGAGGTAGTCTTTGTGAGTGGTTTGCATTTATCACCATGCCAGTATGATGCCTGAATGTATTGCGTGCGGTCAGATTTCCGGGGGTACAGGATTTGCTCCGTTTTACCAGCTCTTCCATTCAGTCATTTCCGACCCTTCAATATCCCCTGCTACTCAATTTACCCTGCTCCATTCTTCAAGGATACCCGAAGAACTTCCACCCGCCTTACTCCTAAAATCTTTGAATGATTTCGCGGAAGAACACCCAGAACGACTCAAGGTCAACCTTTTCGTCGATGCTGCTGACGAGGGCCGCAGTCCCTCTCTGCAGGTTAAGCGCATTGATAGACCATCTATAGAGTCCGCTGCTGGACTTGTAAAACCTGTCGTTCCCTGGTGGCACCAATTTTGGGGGCATAGAGAGCCAGAACTACCTCCAAGGAGGAGGATGTTCCTAGTTTGCGGGCCTGAACCGTAAGTTTTGCTTTGACTATCATCTAGAAATAACGAAACTCATCTCGTTCATTTTCATAGGATGATCAATGCCGTTGCTGGTCCTTACGGTCGTAACATGTCCCAGGGAGTTGTTGGGGGTATTCTCGCGGAAATGGGTATCAAATCTAGCGAGGTATATAAACTATAACAAGTACACCCTCAGTAAAAGACCGTGTTTTGGTTGGCAAATAAATAACGTTTAATACATTGCATACATGTCTAAAACCCTTGCGAGGTATTTTTACTGACTTCGATGAACACTTTCGGAGGACGAGGGTATTGTGGGTGTTGTGATGAAAGCTCCAAGTCCCCAAGAGTCGTGTTTGGCACCTGTTTGCCGCGTATAAAAACTGGGGCAGTGAAGCCAGACCCATACGAGTTCATGCCTGATGGCATTACACCTTTGGCCGCCCATTCTCGAAGATGGAGAAGCAGGCGTCCCGCTGCCACGCCGTTCAAGTGCACCTGGATTCTATGATAGCAATGGGGATCAGATCAGGGAGTGCTAAATTGAAATACCACTCCGTGAACTTACTGGACCATGGTGAATTGGAGACCGTTCGACTGAGAGTTTGTTAGCAATGCTCCTTTTCACGAACAGATCGGGTGGATTCTTACAGGTGCGGTGTGATCAAATATGATGTTGGCAACGGCAAGGGCTAGAGGGTTTCCACGGTGTCAGTGAGAAACAAGCGCATCGAGAAGTGCCTGCTTACTGGACAAGAAAATAAAATAAAAGATACCATCTCGATAGAACAGTTTGAGGAGACTCCCAGCCTCAGCGCCATGCGATTGTCGGCGGCGCCACCATGCAGTAGCAATCATCAGGATCGTCACGGCTACGAGGATTCATACCAAATTGATACCGTATTATGAGCGGGTGTCGTTATACTAGTAGAGGGTGAAATTTCACTCACTCGCCAGGCTGACAAGGATCAATTCGAAGATGAGTGAGAGCGCCCGATTATCTCCTTTGATCGCAACGCATCCTGCTTGGATCGGTGGCGGCAATGTTGCGACTGACAGTGGGGGGTAAGTATTCCAAGCGGGTGTAAGGAGGGCATGTTTTACTTACACCTGACAGTCTTCACAAATTTGGCCAGGATGTAAAATTCCACCGAATGGATTGACTGTATCAGGGCTGGTTAATATTGATGCAGAATAGACCCGTTCAATACTCACCACAAATAAAATGACAAGAAAGCCCAGCACATATCTATTCCTTCCTGAGAATGCGTACGCTCTAACGTAGCTGATGGCTGCGATCCATCAGTATGCGATAAATTTTGTACGAAAAATAGACTGGGAATCTACCTTCGCAGAGAGCATGAGTAACGAGACAGGAATCTGCGGAATGGCATAAGGCGTCAGTGGGGGCCCTGGAAGCACTGCGCCAAGATCACCCACAGGCATCGACGGCGAAGGGCTGGTAGCAGGCGGCGTCCCCAGTTAGTGCCACGGCACCATGGTCTAAGGAAAGCAAATAAATATTGGCCACTTGGCGCAAGAGAAATCGACTCACGCCAAGCAGAGAGCATGCTGTGGACGAATGTATAATAGCGCACTAGGAAGAAGAGGACCTTCGGCACGCTAAGCTTTGTCGGCCACATGAGCTGAACCTGTACGCCGTCCACATCATTAGATCCTTCGCCTTCTGCCGAGCATTTTACACTCGGAGTGTCATACCTCTCGGGGAAGGGTGTGGAGGTAGTCCGCAGTCTGTTGTTAAGTCAGCTGGTCGTTCACTTGGGCATACGCCGACTTTAGAGGGGGACTTACAATGAGGGCGGTCATTCCAATGGCCTGCAGACGCCTTCAGTGGGTGCCATTGGAGCAAGGATCGTCGAAAACTTACGGCATACTAGACAACAATGTCAACAATTCCTCTCGAACGGGAAGGCAAATGACCTGAGTTCAGGGATAAGACTTACGTTCACGGTCCTATTAGCCTTCATTGCCTCAATCAGGGCGCGAATGGCAGCAGCTTGTTGCGCGGCGGTGGAAGACATTGAAGCCCAGGGTAAGTAATTAGCGGGCTAGCGGGAGGAGACAGGGATGCGTTCAGGCGGGAACGGGGGAGGGCAAGCAGCAAGCGACCCAACCGAGAAATTCTTTTCTGCATGTGGTTATATTCCGCCGAGTCAGCACGCTTTCTCCATTGTGTAGATGTTACGGCGGTGCTCTTAGTGATTCAGGACGTGCGATTTGTCTGGTGCTTCGAGGCTTCCTTGATCCATGCCTGCAAGAGTCCCTGGATAACGGAGCATCTAGAAAGCCCGATCAAGTTCCAATAGGCATCTTGATAGATATCAGCGCTCTCATGTTGGGGAGAGTTAGAAGGCCACCATGGGAGGGAGAGACGGCGCGACCGGGGATTGAGCGCTATGTCAATAGACTGTAGACCATGTGCTCAGCGGCAGGTTGTGTTGCAGTGCGATCGGTTGACGTGAGTAATACACGCCTGGGCCTTCAACCGGCTTAGAGACGGTTGAAATTTTGAAGGAGAAGGTGTGGAGCAATTTCCTGGCTCGAAAGGTTGGTCAGCGTGAAGTGCCTCGAGAAGCGTGATAAGCAATTCGAACCAGCTATCGGAATGGTAAAATTCACCATATGATCCTTTGGAAGACTCACAATGTCACTAACGTGGCAATAACAGTAAGTAGCGATCACGATATGTGGAGAATTCAGATTGATACCAAGAAGTAGTGCTACTAAAACCCGAAGATTTGATTGTTCGTGTCCATTCCGTGAAAGGTAGCCTTTGAGTTTGCTCGATATTATTCCGAAGAGAGATGGCTGCGAGGACGATGGCAGGATGCTAACGTTATGTTCACGGAGAAAGAGAGGCAACAAACTGATGAAACCCATAGCCCGCGTGGTAAAAGAACTCCGAGTTACAACTGCCCGGTGAGCGCCAGCGCTGAGTGCGAACTTTTGATGGCGGCATGTAAAGCGCTCAATGTCACAGCTCCGAAGTCCAGAAGGAGTGCTGAAACAAACAGATTTCAGCAGAAGGACATTTCAATAACGGAAGCCCAAGTCGCATCAGATTTGCGGCCGTGTGCTTGCGAAGAGAAAGTTTCCAGGTATACTCTGAGGGATGAGGATATCCAGGTACTACCACTCTTCAAGTTGGTAAACCGTCCACTGCGCGTCCTTGTCCTCACCCTCATCTTCAGGCATTCAAAAGGTAATCTAGAAGGTATTAAATTCACCAATCACTCACTGAGATCGAACCCTCCTATTGCCAAAATTGTACAACCCCGCCACTGAGAACTTGGCAACGGCCGGGGAGGAGCGCATCCATCGGCTCCGCAGCCTGAGGTCGCAGCTCATTCTAATGGTAGTGGGCAACATTCAAAGTCAATACAGAGCCAGATTATGTCAATGGACGCTTTGAGAAAGACCTATTGTTGGTCTTCATAATCTAGATCCAGACCAGACCTTGACTTGCGCAGCATCAGGCGTGTTCGTTTCACTGACAAGACCATTCAATTGGACGTCGTAATGAAATTCGATATTGCATCTTTAATCATAGAAGACCACTATTGAAATAAAGCATGATGCATACGCGTCTGTGAATGGATCTCTAGGCGGTTAAGCGTTTTCTTCTATCTCCCATGATACTTCTTTTCCCGCCCAGAAGGGAACCAATTTCTGTTCCCCGAGAGTGTAAAGTTCATCCACCTTTCTCGGAGCTATCTTCTTGATCGTCACAAAATCCCTACCGACTTTCTGGGAGGAGTAGGGACGTTGATAGAAAGCCCGTCCATTTGCGCTGACGAAGCCTTCGAGCTTGTCGAGGGCGTCAAACGATTCCAACAGATGCGCAACAAAGGGGAGAAGAATAGGTGAGGTGTAAACCCCAGCAGCGCAAGCGTGTGTCGGGGTACTCGTTGACTTTGCCTCGGGAGGATGAGGAGCAGAGTCAGATCCAAGGAAGAATCGGGGATGACCTTTCCAGAGTGTTGGTTAGTGTCTGAAATTTTTACAGCCGTAACGAAACGCTTACCCTCTTTGATAACATTTTGCAGGGCTTGACGATCGTCCGGATACTTTGCAACCGGCTTGCAGAAATTCCAAGACTGTCCTGCCCAGTCATCGACGATCAATGCCAGATGGTGAGCGGTAATGGTGCATCCAACAGTGGGACCACACTTCTTCACTGCCTCGACGGCGGCTCTGGTTGTGGCGTGTTCCAGTACGATACGCAGCCTTGGGAAGGCTTGGTGAATTTTGAAGAGGTGGGGAATGAACTGAACCTCTGCGTTCAGGACATGGATATTC
The DNA here is from genome assembly GCA_027579435.1 of Candolleomyces eurysporus. NCBI lineage: Eukaryota > Fungi > Basidiomycota > Agaricomycetes > Agaricales > Psathyrellaceae > Candolleomyces > Candolleomyces eurysporus. Next base: position 28,613 of record JANBPK010000738.1, on the reverse strand, counting down.
TGTCCCCAGACTTGTTAAATATTTTTTTTTCGCCGATCGTTGACGAACGTACCGACGAAGGGTCCGATGGAACCTCTCCGTGGAGGTTTAACACCATTCCAACTTCCTCCATCGCTGCAAAGACAGGATAGTAGGTTTCATAGGACTCGATGCCGCCATCAGAGTTCGTGGTGACTCCACGAGGGTAAGATTTGACACCTATGATTTTGAAATGATTTGGCTTCAAGTAAGAGAGGGAGACGAGAAGCGGTATGAATGACGTCTTACCGACAATTCCTGCAGCGCTGGCTTTCCTGATTTCTTCCGGTGTGATCTCCGGGGAGAGGTAGAGGGTCATCAGGTAATCGACATTGGGGTCGATTTTCTCGAGCTCAGTCTTGTATTGTAGAGCTCGCTCTGTAGATGTAATGGGCGGTTTGAGGTTGGGCTAGACGTAAGGTTATCAAACAGGTCCTGAGCGCTTCAATTAACAACCTCACCATCACGTAGACGAGATCAAAGCCTCCCTTGCGGACATGAGGAACGATCAGCTCCGAGATGTCGCCCTGACGGAGGTGGACATGAAAGTCTGCTGGTGCCGGGATGGTGATGGACATTGTCGCTTAATCTCTACGATGGTCAATGGTCTAGAGATTGTCTGCGGGGAAATTTGATCTGCAGCGAGATAATACGTCCTCCTAAAAAGGCAAAAGATAAGATGGGAAATGCGAGCACGTGACGGAACACGCTGATGGTTCAGTTTCCTGATTGGACGTACTCTCGAACCAACCATCACCTCGTTGTTACCCTCACACACTCTCCGTACTCCTCCAATTTCTCGCAAATCTGAAGAAAATAACATACGCGAACCATTTCTCTCTTTTTAACTTTGTATTATGGTTGCGGCAGGCTCCATTACCGTTGCAGGTCAGCTCTCTTGCCTTCTTTGTCGCGTGAAAACTGTCTAATTACATGTTGCAGTACGAGTCCGGCCTCCTTCAGCAAGTGAAGCAGCACGACTGCCAGACCCACTATCTTTTGACACACAAATACGCGGGGATGGCGCCCTTTCAACACCAGGAAAGGTCGTGAATACAGCAACGCTGCGGCACATTATCCAGATAGTTGATGACCGGATCCTCACCTTTGACCCGGACGAGAAGGATAGGGCAAGGGCGTTCATGGAGAGAGGTTTTTTGCCTCCTGGGACGAAGCGGTACAAGGATAGGCGGTTCATGTTCGACCGTGTTTTTGGCCACGGCGTCATGCAACAGGATGTTTATGAAGCCACAGTGAAGCCGTTGTTAAATGGAGTATTGGATGGTTACAATGCAACTGTCTTTGCTTATGGGGTGGGTTCTATAGCTCTTCACATATGTAGTATACTAAGCATCGCGATCTGTTCACTAGGCTACGGGATGCGGAAAAACGCACACCATCAGTGGGACCGAATCAGACCCAGGTGTCATCTACCTGACCATGGCCGACCTTTTTCAAAGAATTGAAGATCGCAAAGAAGAATTCATCACTGAAGTAGCGGTAACGTTCCTCGAAATCTACAACGAGGAAATCCGCGATCTCCTAGCAGAACCCAGTTCTCACGTACCACGAGGCGGGCTTGCTATCCGCGAGGACAAAACCGTCAAGGTCGTCGGTCTGACCGAACTGAAGCCCAATTCCGCCGAAGAGGTCAAGGAAATCGTTCTTCTTGGAAACCAACGGCGAACGCAGAGTCCAACCTTGGCTAATGCAACAAGTTCGCGGTCTCATGCGGTCCTCCAAGTTTATGTCACCCAATCACCTCGGACCGCATCTTTAACCGAAGAAAAGACGGTTGCGACACTGTCCATCATCGATTTGGCTGGAAGTGAACGAGCTTCTGCCACCACAAACATGGGGCAGCGTATGATTGAGGGAGCTAATATCAACAAGTCCCTTTTGGCCCTCGGCAACTGCATCAACGCCCTTTGCGAGAGCGGGGGAGCAACGCGCCATGTACCATATCGGAACAGCAAACTGACCCGGTTGCTCAAGTTCTCACTTGGTGGTAACTGCAAAACGGTCATGATCGTTTGTGTCGCCCCGACTTCAAGTCATTTCGACGATACCCACAACACCCTCATTTACGCGGAGCGGGCAACGAAAATCAAGACCAGAGTTGTCACCCGGAACGTCCTCAACGTCGATCGTCATGTCGGCCAATATGTCGAGGCCATCAACAGGCTCAACCTCGAGATCAAAGAGCTCAAAGAGAAACTCGCAGGGAAGAGGACATCGGAGAAAGACGTACTGGAGCGGAAAAAGGCGGCTGCAAAGGAGGAGGTCGAACGGGCGAAAAACGATCTCAAGACGAAAGTGGAGCACACACAACCCTCAATCATTGATGGCGCTGCATGCACTGGCAAGATTACGATGGCAAAGCTCAAGTTGAAAGCCATTCAAAGCCGTTTGACTCAAATCGAATCGGAAGGTTCACCAGCAGCCTCTGCAGAGCGTGCCTTACTCCAGGCGCTCGGTCAACCAGAAGAGGAAGCGGTAAAGCCCAGCTCACCCCTCAACGTTCGATTGCAGAGAGCATCGAATTCTCATGCGATGTTTGACGCAACGATGCGCGCAGTGGCGGAAAGGAAGTCGGACAGGCTGGACGAGGCTTCCATCGAGATTGTCAAGTCGCAAGCGGCGTGCCGTAGGGCTGAGATGGAGGCAGCCAAGTTGGAGAGTGAATGCAGTGCATTGAAGAATGCGGCTGGGGACATGGCAGAAGTCATGGTGAAACTCATTGGGATGCTAGGGCGATGCACAGTGTTCATTGGGGATGCCACGGCCAAACTCCAGGCAGAGGATGCTGAAGAGGTCAAGCAAGTGGCAGCGACTTTGACCAACCTCAGGGAGAAGAACGACGAAACGTTCAAGAACCTTGTCGGGCATTCAACAGAATCCTACACGTCCCTTGGCCAAGCGCCGTCTTCATCCTTGGACCCTCTCCTCTCCTATGGTGCCTCGTTTAACCGAAGGGTCAGCTCTGGACCCGCTGTTCTTCAACAGCCAGCCCCGACGAAGGCTTCCCGGCGGTCATCTTCGTACGGCGCAATCACACCTGCGTCACCACCTCGACGATCACTGCGTTCTCCGAGAAAGTCATTGCGATCGAACTCCGCTATACCATATTCAAGAAGGCCCTCAACAGACAAAGAGCCCAAGAAGGAGAAGAAGGTGGTGAAGAGCGTACAATGGCGGGATGAAGCGGGCAGAGGCGAAATCGACGATAGAGGGAACAAGTCCGTACTACCCCCTGTTGCGCCTGTAGTTTCGATCATCCCTGCAAGTCCCGGTCCTAGTGTTGATGCATCGACTTCACTCGCAGTTCATTCACCAATCGCTCGACCATCGTCAGCTCTCGGGTCAGAGAGCGAATGGGAGGATGACGAAAAGACCGATGATAGTATAAACATCAGCGCCACCTCCCTCAGACTCCCATCTTCTTCCTTGTCCGCGTCCACTTCTCGACTCTCCACGTCAGGGCGGCGACCGCGAGCCAGTCGTCTGGACCCCAGTTTCCTGAAGAAATCGAAGGGTCCGACACTCGGCAGCGTGGTTGAAGGAGACGAGCAGTCGAGCCAGGACATTCAACCATTTGCTGAGATGAATTTCAACCGGATGAGCCCCACGGAAGAATCGACTTCGTCAAATGAAGAACTTCATATCCCCAAAGCGAAGGATCGACACTTGGGGAGCCCTGGCAAGCGGATGCCATCCACAATCAAGGGACCTTCCCTTTCCGCATCGACTAGCAGGGTACCTGCTGCACGCCGTAGATCAAACGTCGGCCCCGTGCGAGGGGAGAAGTCTAGGCGACGCTCGAGCCTGATTCCTCAACTCTCTCCTCCAGTGCCAGAGGGGGGAAAGGCTAGTGCGCGACGGATCTTGATTACGAGTCCTTCCAAACGCCCCAAGCGTCCATCACTGACCAAGACGGCGAACGGCGCTGGAGGAACGTTACGAGTGAAGCCTATCCCTGCGCTCTCGTTGAGTGCGGCGTCACTCTCGGTGGGGGACCTCAGCGCCGATTTGAGCGTTAGCAAGATTAAACCGACATGGCGTTAGATTTAGATTTAGTTTCCTGTTNTTTTTTTTTTTTTGGCCAACTAGGTCTAGTACATTGTATCAGTAGATTCGCATTCCATTCGCTTTGTAGTATGCCTCGCCGTTATTTAAAGGCTATTGAAGTATGCAATCCCTCACTCACCCTATTATTCGCTATCCTGGTCTATTTCGTTTTAGTCGCACACGTCGCTCTGTAATCTGTTGTTTATGTTATACCCTTTGGAACCCTCATCGTGTATTGGTTTCCTAGTCCCGTTATTGACACACCTATACCCAAAGTGTTTATGTTCGCAGTGGAGACAAAGGTTTGAGGGAAAAGCAAAGCGTCGATGTTGAAAACACGGTACAACGTCTATATTACACGCTTAACCTCGAAGAAAGACTGGAAGGGAACCGTTAGGCCTGGTGGAAAACAAACGGACTGGCGACTCACCTTAAGATAGTAAATCTGCCATGCGACGACTGAGAATAGGACAATTGCCTGCAGAATGGACCACCATTTCACTCGAGAGTTTGTTGATTCGGCAGTGTTGCGATGTGTACGTTCCCGAACGACCATGTATTCTTGTTCATCCTTTACTGATGTCAGACCGGCTGCCAAGGCTCGAATTTCTCGCTCAACGGGGGCAACAACGTCTGTTGAAAGGATTAGAGAGTTGCACATGCGAAGGACGGAAGAGCAGCGCACCGTCTCCGGAAACATAAATCACGCCGTGGACGTTGAAGCTGTCGCGTCATCATCAGCGGTGCTCCTCGAGTTGGCCGGGAACACGATGCGTAGCATACCTGACCATCTTGTCGGCAATTGCGCTCATGAGGTTCGAGAAACAGTATTCGTATCTCCCATCCGTCTCCGCAGTGACAGCGACCGTACCGGTGGACTGTCGTATCTGTTTGCTGATGACTTTGGCCTGAGGGTCGGTCAACTGGAGGATGGTCAGACTGGGGTAGTGAGTATGGTATGTGGAGCTGGGCGCACCCAAAAGTCGATGTCTAGCTGTCCTCCCTCTCCGACTTGGTACGTGACGGTCATCTGGGGATCTGTGAGCCATTTCGGAGGGGTGTGAGGTCAGAGGAGGCGCACTTTGTCGTGAACGTGGAGATCCTCGAAGAAGCACTCCTTCTTCCCTGCTGGGACCTCTATCATGTGGGCGGACACCAGGGCCGGCAAGAGTGCCAGGAGAGCGAGGCCATGAATTAAAAGAGATAGAATAGAGGCCATTTTGGAGGAGGGAGGAGGAAAAGGACTTTGGCGCTGGAAACGGCTGCTGGCCACGATTCGATTTGGTAGCACGTGCCGGGGGCCGAAAGGAGTGATAGGGAGGCAGAAATTGATTTCCTTTCCACTCCCTTTCAACCAAACTCTCCATCTTCGATCCCAAATGTCCGAAAACACAGACGCTCTCGCTCCTCGTGTAAGCCCTCATTTTCTTCATTTCAGATTTTCCTCGCTCTCCCTGGCCATCGTCTGCATCGTCGCCGGTGGCCACCCGAGTTCCATCGATGGCCAGCGCCCCGCTAATTCTCGCTCTTTTAACAGGAAGAGGAGGTTGACGTCCACTTCGAGCCCGTCATCAAGCTCACAGAGCAGGTCGACGCGAAAACCCATGAGGAGGACGAGGATGTCATCTTCAAAATGTGCGTCCCGCCCTTTATCTACGCGATCGCGATCTAAATCAGTGCTCTCTGCTCCCCTGCAGGAGGGCCAAGCTTTTCCGCTTCGACAGTGCTTCTACGGAGTGGAAGGAACGAGGAACCGGCGATGTCCGTCTCCTCAAGCACAAGGAGAGCAAAAAGGTTCGCCTTGTCATGCGACGGGATAAGACCCTCAAAGTCTGCGCCAATCACCTCAGTACGCTGGAAAACCAACCCTCTTTATTGTCGTGCTTGACGGGTCTAATACGTTTCTTTCACTGCAGTCACCGTTGATATGCGCTTGCAACCCAACATTGGGTCGGATCGAAGCTGGGTGTGGAAGGTAGCTGCTGACTATGCCGAGAACCCGCCAACATCAGAGACTCTCGCCATCCGGTTTGCCAACTCTGACAGTAAGTGGTTATCAGATTGCGTCAAATGAGTCAGATATTGACACACTCCTGCGTCCAGATGCCGCCCAGTTCAAGACTGCCTTTGAGGACGCCCAGAAGGCCAACGCCGAGTTGTCGGGTACCACTGTACCTGTTGATGCCCCTGAGAAAGATGAGTCCGACTCCGACGAGAAGAAGGAAGAGGAAGAGAAGAAAGAAGAGGCCGAGAAGAAAGAGGAAGAGAAGAAGGATTAAAGACTATATTACTATACCTCTACTTCTTGGGTTGCCCTGCTGGGTCATTCGCCAGACTATTACCTGACTGTCAACTTCCATTCAATTTCTACCTGTTTTTTTATTTCCATCCCATCGCTGATAAGGTCAATGATACTAGGTGCCATCACCGTCTATTGGGTACATGCTACTTGAACAATTATGCTACACATCATATTCTTGAAGTACAACATAGATCGAACAGGAAAAAACAACAAAGGTTCACCGCAAGCCCTTGTACTTGTGCTCTGCGTTTGCCCATGCCTCCCAGAACGCAACGCCATTACCTTCCGTCCAATATCCTGGGGGTGCGGTACCTTTCACGACGTCTTCTGTGATCAAAACATGGCGGATTTTCTAAAAAGAGTCAGTCAAACTGGAGGGGATCGGGCAAAAAAAAAAAACTCACAGAGCCTCTAGAAATGCAAAGCGCAACGAATCAGTTCCTGAGCTAACCGCCATACGGAAATGGGAGACTCACGGCACTTCATACATAGGCTCCAACAGCAATGATTCCTGCAAGTTCATGAGTCAGTGAATGACGACAAAATGACTTGGATTGGAGTCTTACCATGATCCCTCTGAGTCCACGCGCTCCTCCACCTCGCTCCAGAGCCTTGGTGCAAATCGCGTCCAGCGCAGCACTCGTGAACCGAATTTCAACATTGGAATAACCAAAGAGAGCTTGGTACTGCGACATCAAGGATCCCTTGACTTCCGTAAGAATCCGACGGAGATCGGGTATCGTCAACGGGGAGAGTGTAGTTATCGAGGGAAGACGGCCGATGAATTCTGGGATGAGTCTTGTTGCGAAGGTGAACTTGTTAGTAAAGAGGAGGGTTTGGGCTTGGATTGTGCCTACCCGTATTTCACCAAGTCTGTAGCACGTCCAGTTAGAATGCCGGTTGAACGAGGAAGGAGGAGGATTAATTGATTCTACGTACCTGGAGTTTCTACCAATTCCAATAAATTGTTTGAGTCTTTCTTCCGGTTTGTTGTGAAGAATGGTGTTGGGTTGCTACCGGAGAGCGTCGCGGTGAACCCGATGGACTAGATAATAATGAACGGCGGATGAGTAGTGACTCCCTGTGATACTAGAGCCTTCGCTCTTACCCCCTTCGCTACTCGCTGCTTGATAACATTTTCCAGCCCGACGAACGCACCGCTCAGAATGAAGAGGACGTTCGTCGTGTCAATGTGGTAGGTCTCTGTCTTGCCTACACCAGGTTTAGCGTGAAGTGTTACGTGTGACTGTCCAAACGAAACCCACCGGCAAGTTGTGGCGCCCGTTGACTAGGAGTTCTACCTTCACCGGTGGGCGGTGGTAGCTCTGCGTGGACGACGCCTTTAGCTTGTACGGTGACAACAGAACCTTCGAGCATTCGGAGCAGAGCTTGTTGTACACCTTCGCCGCCTACGTCACGGGAGCCCTCTGATCCGGAGCTGGTCCTTCTGGCGATTTTGTCGACCTCGTCGATGTATACGATCCCCATGCTATAGATAAACAGGTTATTTCGCTGTTCGGCATCAACAACTGGGCGGAGGACCTTGCTCGTACGGGATCATAGTTTGCTGCTTGAAGCTGCGACAAAGTTGAACGCCGGAAAACGTTAACATGGATGGAAAGGGGCGTACCAGCCGCTGAATCGCCATTTCCACATCCTCCCCAACGTCTGCCCCCACGATGAGTATGCGTCCACCTGAAAGAGATCAACAATGGAACTCACATCCGGCCTAAAAAGCAGATGCTCGTGAGTTACATCATAATGGTTTCCGGTGGAAGCTAAAGCACGCACTTGAGTGAAGGCAGTTGCATCACTGACGGAGAACGGAACGTTCAAGACCTTGGCCAATGTTTTTGCGAGGAGTGTTTTCCCTTTATTTACGTGCTCAGCATCCTCTACACCTTCCGAACGATATCGAACGAACCTGATCCTGTGGGTCCACTAGTCGCTGACTCAGGGGAAAGTGGGATGATATCGAGAAGGAAACATATGACTTACATCACCAGAACATTACTCTTCTCGAACAATGGCATATCTTGTCGGGAGGTAAGGGACAAGGGTCGAGTCTTTGGCTTGCGTAGTGGAGTCACTTTGGCTGGTGAGACGCCGCTATGGTCTGTAGCAGCACCATGAGTCTGTCGGGGTGATTTAGGGAGGTGAGTGTTTTTGGGAGGCGCACGGTCAGGAGCATGTTCGTCTTCTGGCTCGGTTCTTGGGGTGTTGAGTTCGGAAAGCGCTATATTTGCTCGGACTCGGTTATAGTGGTTGTATACACTGTGATAGAGTAATTTGTTTGTAAGGGATGAGGTATTGGAATACGGAGGAATTCGTACGCCACGGAGAGAACCTTCTTCGCTGTTTCTTGGCCTACGATGAATTGGTTGAGGTATTGGACGAGCTGCGTGCGCGATCCTGTAAGGTCGCGAGATTCAGGGAGCCCCAGGGGAAACGTACATCTCGAGGTGTAGCCAGACTCAGTGAAGGAAGGACTTCATCTCGTATTGGCGGCTCGTCATTTTCCAATGGCTTGATATGTACACTGCGCCGAGATATTCGTCGGAGCGGAAGTCTGAGTATCGCTGCGGTCGTTCTGTATTTTTGGGATATCATGAAAAGGTCGTTAAATATAGGGATGTTGAGGAATACGGGTGAACCTGGGTTGTCCCTTACCCGAGAACATCACCCTGTCAGATCACGGGCCAACTTCCAAGCACGTACAAAGCACAAGGCTGACTCCCAGCAATCCTAGTTTTCATCCCTTCCGTCTACTCATTGCTTCGGACAGTTGTTTATCTCTTAAATCTTCCTCTGGTATTTGACTCTCATGGGTCGACGTTCTCGCTCCCGCTCACCCTCTAGAAGGAAATACGATGATGACGAACGTCGGGATTCTGGATCCAAGAGCTACAGAGATGAAGGTCGCGACGACGACTACGACCGGAAAAGGCGGAGACGCAGTAGAAGCCGGGACGGGGATCGTCATAAGGACAAAGAACGGAAAGGAAAGGATAGAGAACGGAGCAGAAGTCGAGAAAGAAAGGATAAAAAGTAAATATACATCTCTCCGCACTGTAAAACCATCACAGATACTCATACGCGGTTCATAGGAGAAAAAGAGAAACCTCTGAAGAAAGAAGGGAGAGAAAGGCTGAGAAGAAGAGGTTGAGGGAGGAGGAGGAGAAACGACAAGTCGCAGAACTTAGCGTCTACAGCGCCACCGACAACCCCTTCCACGATGTCAACCTTGGCCAGCAATTCCACTGGCAGAAGAAGGCTGAAAAAGAGAGGAACCAGGGCCTCTCACTCTCTGAAGCTCAACGAAGGGATGCCATTCGTCGGCAGGAGGCCAAGGAGGAGCTCGAGCGCTTAAATCGTAGGCGGAAGGAGCGGGAAGTGGAGATGAAGTTGCGTGAAGAGGAGGAGCTCAGGATGCAGAGGTTGCAGGAATCAGCCCAAATGTCTGAATGGTTGGAGAAGGATGGCGACTTCCAACTCGAGCAAGAACGGCGCAGGGCAGCCATTCGAATCAAGGAAAAGCGAGCTAAAGCTATCGATTTCCTGGCCTTGAACTTGAAGTACGTCAACCCTCCCAAAGAATCCGAAGAAGGGCAGGATGAAGAAGAAGATGCGGGCTTGGAGATTGACCTTGACGAACCATACAAGATATTCGATGTGAGTTTTTGGGTGCTTCTGTGTTTGAGGATTTTCTTGACACCTGCTTGTAGAATCTTAGCAAGGAACAAGTGTTGGAGCTCCACGACGACATTGAGCACTATCTCGCTTTGGAGACTGCCGATACTAATCTGGACTTCTGGACAGTAGGTCTCCGGTTTTGCTTTCAGGTTTGTCGTCTACTGATGCCGTCGTAGAATATGATGGTGGTGTGCAAGGACCACCTCGATAGAATCAAGGAAGGAGAGCGAATGGGTCTTCAAGCGGCCGCTGCAGTTGAGGAGGACATCTCAAGATTGCTGAATGGAAAGTCGTACGATGAGCTGGTGTCTCTTCAGCGACGAGTACAGGAAAAGTTGGGCAGCGGAGAACCGATAGATACCGATTATTGGGAATCCCTGCTGAAGAAACTGCTCGTTTGGAAAGCCAAGGTATGTCGAGGTTATCCATCTTTCGGGACTCAGTTGACACCTTGTCCATAGGCGAAACTGAGAGTTCTTCATGAAGTTGTAGTGCGGAACAGGTTGGAGCAGCTTCGCAAGCGACAGCGCGACGAGGCTTTGCAGGCTCAGGAAGAGCTGCTTGCTGGTGTCGCGCGAAATGCCTCCAAGGGCACTGCAGACATGCCAGTGGAATCCATGCAGGTCGAAGAGACCGTTTCACCAGAAGATCTCGAACCTTACGACCGCTCAATGAGCCCACGTCCCATAAACATTACCAAGCTTCCGCTAGAAGAGCGACAGATCCTAATTGTCTCTGCGGCAGAGGACAGACGTAAGCTCGTATGTCATTTCATTTTCTACCGAGATGGCGAGTCTGACTCACTCGGTACAAGTTGGAGCAACGAAGATCCGTTGCTGGTTCTCGGTTCGTTCCTAAGGCTCCTCGCGAAGAGGCCGAGGAAGAGAAACCTGAGCTCATGGCCGTGAGCAATGCAGACCTTGCATCGGAAGCGATGTACAGGGCGGAAGCTGAGAAGGAGTTGGACGAAGAGGAAGAGTTGTTCAACCTTGAAGAAGACTTACCGAATCCAACGTCCTACAACTGGGAGGACAAATACAGGCCCAGAAAGCCAAGGTATTTCAACCGAGTCCACACTGGTTACGAATGGAACAAGTACAACCAAACGCATTATGAGTAAGTTGATTTGCTGGTGAAGTATTGGAGGGGACTAACCGTTTTACTCTAGCACCGATAACCCTCCGCCAAAGGTTGTGCAGGGATACAAGGTATGTTGTCCATCAGGTCCTCCTTGTTGGCTGGGGAACTTAACAACACGTAGTTCAACATCTTCTATCCAGATCTCATTGACAAATCGAAGGCCCCTACCTATAAGATTGTCAAAGAGCCAGGAAATGATGAGACGGTCATCTTGCAGTTCAGTGCTGGGCCCCCCTATGAGGATATTGCCTTCAGGATTGTCAACAGAGACTGGGAGTACTCTCACAAAAGGCAGGTCCCCTCTACTGTCTGCGCGATCTTCTGGACTTACATCCATTACAGGGGATTCCGAAGCAGTTTTGATCGTGGATGCTTGTCCCTTTGGTTCAACTTCCGGCGGAACGTGAGTTATTGGCTTTGTCTTTGTTGTGTTGCTCTTGGTGCTAACACATCTCCGGCAGTTCTATAGAAAATAATTTTCATTATTGGGGCATACCCCATGTTACTTGGACGAGACAATGCGCCGATTATTGTATGAATTGCCCTGCTGAGCATGGACCAGTCCACCATTGTGTGGATCACGAAATGTTGTACGTACCCTCTTGCGAATTGCTCATCCATTCATTGGGAGATAATAAGTAAGCGAGAACGAGTCGAATCTTCACGTCATGGAGGTAAGCCTGGTGGCTAGGTATGTTTTGCGATGTTTGAGAAATAGGTGGTTGAGTGTGATGGGAATTGATCGATGACCATTGAACTTCTGTTGGTGCAGGGACAGGACGCTCTTATCAGCCACGTTCTCGTGTCTCTCGTCCTCTACTTGAAACGTTTAAAGGCACTTCCTGCTCTTGCGTTGGTAGATCCCCTACCATTGCCAACCTGTCCCTGTCTTCCTTCAAACAGTGGTGTGTTCACCCAAGACGCTTGGTTCCACTTGATCAGGCACTGACAGATTGTCAAACTAGCTCGGCGCTACCGCTCAATACTAAACAACTATCGCTCTATCCCCTTCCAGCTCTCGCAAAGAATGTCCGTAGACGCTCGCACCCCATTGCTCACCACTCCGGACAGCACACTCCGCCATGACGTCCCAGCCAAAACGAGCCACTACTTTCGCAAATCCCTAGCTTTCCAATCGCCCGAGGCGTGGCAGATCAACATTATCGCTCCGGTGACTGCCTTTGGAACTTCTGAGCAAAAAGGCTGCGTCTTCCAAGAAGATCTTGAAGGTCGTATCGCAGTATCAGCCAAGAAAAGTAGAGTGGTCTCTCAAACACCAGACGTGAATATCTTCCACCATCAGCATCCTCTAGAGTCTTTTCAAATCCCGGCGTTGTTGCAGACGAGCGATCAAGCCGGTTCGAAAGCCCAAAACACTCCCGATGCGAATGCGGTCCCTTCTGCTCCCTACTTCGACCACGCGACGCAGCTTCCCATTGCGCAACCCCAACCAGTCCTGGCGACTGGATATTATTCCGGATTCACCAATGTTACCGGACATAGAGGATACTTGCAACCAACGAGGCCGACGATGAGATCCAGTGCAGCTTTTGATTGGGTTGCCAATTTCATCGTCATTTGCATGCTGAAGCCCAACAATGTGGAATCGTATTGCTTGTGAGTGTCTCGTGTCGTAAAGGATTCTACGTTCAACTCACATCCTCTAGATCCCAACTTGTCAAAGCTCTTGCTAGCCCGTGGATTAAAGGCCATCTTGACTCACTCCAGGCGTCTGATTCTATTATTTGCCTGGCTCTGCATTATATCGATCTCTTGTTCCAAGACGGAGAGTTTGCCCGCATGCAGAAGGCTTTACAGTTGGATCCTGTAGATCTGGCGCTTGCGATCGCCCGCGTCTCCGGGATTGCATTGCATCTCGCATCAATCTGGTTCTGGCAGGATTTCAGCAAGCCACCCCGAATGTAAGCGGATTGTAGTTCCCAATGCTACCATGCTGAGGTAGCTTTTTATCTTTAGGTTCCACTCTCGTTCGCAAGACGTCACGATGATTTTTCTGGAGACAAATATACTCCAGGCGCTCGGGTATATCCCGATGGGAGAGCTTCAATGGGTTCACTGGCTCAAGGTGCTCTCTGATATGAGCTGCCTTGCCCATTCTTCCCGCTATTTCAACCCTTACGCGGTCAACGAGCGAAGCGACTATGAGGCACGGACGGCTGTACAGGAACTGCTCTCCAAGCTTCCTCGCGCCTCCTTCGACGAGGATGACTATTTTCCTAACCGTGTGGACCCTCGCAAGGTTCCCAACGTCGTGGTGGCCTCGTTCGTAGGCCTTCCCTCCTTCCGCCGGGTTTTGGTATGGACCTGCCACGGGTCAATGCCCTCTGGCGGCAACAATGGTGCTGTTTATAACACTTAGAAATTATCCTTGCTTTAAAGGGACCGATAGGGCATATTACTACCCTCGCAAAGTGCCACACCCGGCGCCTAAATTTAGGTTGAGCAAACAGTTACTATTCATCCATTTCTTCTGTTCTCTTGCTTTAAAAATTGCTGCTTGTACTCAGCACTCCGCAGTCATGTACAATATTTTCATCGTGTGTGCCATAAGAGCAAAATAATGCCCGTAAGCCTTTTTTCCAGAGAGGGAGAAGCTTCGAGAAAGACCTTTCTCTGATCCTGCTGAATCGGGAGCCAAGATTGGTACTAAGTTCTCAGGATCACAGGAAGAATCTAATCAATCGCGGTCGTAGTCAGTCAGACCGAGCAATTAGCAAATATAACAGCAGTCCTCTCCGCGTTTCCACTCCCCACCTTTCTTTCTCCTCCTTCTCTACTCTCTGACACGCGACGAATAAATCCCGACCAACAATGGCTGAATCTTCGAATCTCGCCGCCCAGATGGACATCGACGAGCAAGCCATCGATGAGGGCCTCTACTCGCGTCAACTGTAAGCCAAATGCTGTTGTAGCCCCCCNGCGCTCACTCACCTTTTCCCCCAGGTATGTGCTCGGCCATGAAGGTATGCCAAATTATATGAAGCATTTGAACATTGTGATCGAGAGTTTTCACAGCTATGAAGCGCATGGCCGCATCCAACGTTCTTATCGTCGGCTTGAAAGGACTCGGCGTTGAAATTGGTACGTTGCTATCTCGCCCCAGCGTCCCAGCCTCTACTGATTAGTATAGCCAAAAACATCGTCCTTGCCGGTGTCAAATCGGTGACCATCTACGATCCCGAGCCTGTCACCATTCAGGACCTGAGCTCCCAAGTCCGTATCCTCCCTTTGCAGCGGATTCTGCGTTTCCAGGCTGACTTCCTTTGCAGTTCTTCTTGCGTCAACAAGATGTTGGAAAGCCTCGAGCTGCAGCAACCCTCCCAAGGCTTGCGGAATTGAATGCATACGTTCCTGTGCGAGATCTCGGTGGCAAGGCTGGCGAGGGGATCTCTGTCGACCTTGTCAAAGGCTTCCAGGTGCGGTCCTTCTCTTGTTGTAATGAATGATGCTTTACTAAATATGACTCAGGTTGTGGTCCTCTGCGGCGTTTCCTACAAGAAGCAATTGGAAATTAACGAATGGACTCGCGCAAACAATGTTCATTTCATCGCAGCGGAGACTCGAGGTCTTTTTGGGTATGTATTTTGTTTACTACGGCGGGTTCAATCTATTCACTGTTACTGTCTTAGATCTGCATTCAATGACTTCGGCCCCAAGTTCACTTGCGTTGACCCCACCGGCGAGCAACCACTTAGCGGCATGATCGTTTCCGTTGCAAAGGTCAGTTGCATAGCAGCAGCATTAAGAATTATAGGCTAACCCCTTGGGACAGGACTCGGAAGGTCTGGTGACTTGCTTGGACGAAACCCGACATGGCCTTGAAGATGGTGACTTTGTCACCTTCACTGAGGTGCAAGGAATGTCCGAACTTAATGGATGCGAGCCGCGCAAGATCTCCGTGAAAGGTCCCTACACCTTCACCATCGGCGACACCTCAAACCTCGGCGATTACAAGACAGGTGGTATCTTCACCCAAGTCAAGATGCCAAAGATTGTGGAATTTGTGGGTGTGATTTCTTTTTTGATCGACGGCAGAAATAATTCATCGAATTTGTAGAAATCGCTGCGAGAGTCACTCGAGAATCCTGAATACTTCGTAACCGACTTTGCCAAGTTCGATAGGCCTGCTACTCTGCATGCTGGTTTCCAAGCGGTTTCTGAATTCGAGTCTCAACACGGTCGCTCTCCTCGACCTAAGAACGAAGAAGACGCTGCCTTGGTTCTCGAGCTTGCCAAGAAGCTCAACCCTGATGTCGATGCAAACATCGTCAAGGCCTTGGCTTTCCAAGCCACTGGCGATCTCTCACCAGTCAATGCTGTCATCGGAGGTTTCGTAGCCCAGGAGGCTTTGAAGGCTATTTCTGCTAAATTCCACCCGATGGTTCAGCATTTGTACTTTGACTCTCTCGAATCCCTCCCCGACACCCTTCCAACAGAAGCTGACTGCCAGCCTGTGGGCTCGCGATATGATGGCCAGATCGCTGTCTTCGGCAAGGTCTTCCAGGAGAAGATTGCCAACCACCGCCAGTTCCTGGTTGGATCTGGTGCTATCGGATGTGAAATGCTGAAGAACTGGAGCTTGATTGGCCTTGCCTCTGGACCAAAGGGGATCATTCATGTCACCGACTTGGACACAATCGAGAAGAGTAATTTGAATCGACAGTTCCTCTTCCGAGCAAAGGATTTGGGCAAATTCAAGGCTGAAGTCGCCGCCGCAGCTGTCGCAGACATGAATCCTGACTTGACTGACAAAATTTTGGCCAAGCAGGAGCCTGTCGGGCCTACGACTGAGAGTACGTTTATCCGCTCGCGTTTCCTGATCTATGCCTAATGCATCACACAGATATCTACGACGAGGCTTTCTTTGGCAGTATCGACGGTGTCACCAATGCGCTGGATAATATCAAAGCTCGCAAGTGTCTTTTTTTTNCTTGTGGTTTATAGGGTACTGAATACGTTCTAGGTCTTTACATGGACCAGCGATGTGTGTTCTACGAGAAGCCTTTGCTTGAATCCGGTACTCTTGGTACCAAAGGCAACACTCAAGTCGTGATTCCTCATCTCACCGAGTCGTACGGCTCGTCTCAGGACCCTCCCGAGAAAGAGACGCCCTCTTGCACCATCAAGAACTTCCCCAACGCTATCAATCACACGATTGAGGTACGCCATCTTAAAATACTTGATTTCCTCGCTGACTCCTTTTATAGTGGTCCCGTACTCAATTCGACAACTTGTTCGTCAAGCCCGCGCAATCTGCCAATGCATACCTCTCCGAACCAAACTACCTCGAGAGCACATTGAAGTACTCGGGCCAGCAGAAAGACCAGATTGAGCAAATTGTCTCGTTCTTGGTGACAAACAAGCCTCTTACCCTCGATGAATGCATTGCTTGGGCGCGTCTTCAATTTGAAAAGGATTACAACAATGAAATCCGCCAGCTTTTGTTCAGTCTCCCGAAGGATGCTCTCACAAGCACTGGCCAACCATTCTGGAGCGGCCCCAAGCGTGCTCCTGATCCTCTCGTGTTCGACTCTAACGACGTAAGGACCGGCATTTTATGCACTTGCATCCATTTTGACTGACGTCTCCTTTCAGGCCACGCACCTTGCGTACATCATTGCGGCAGCGAATTTGCACGCGTTCAACTATGGCCTCCGCGGAGAGACCGACCCTGCATACTTCCGCAAGGTTGTCGACACTGTCATCGTTCCCGAGTTCACCCCAAAGAGCGGTGTGAAGGTGCAGGTCAACGACAACGACCCTGTTCCCCAAGCCGGTGGCGACGCAGGTAGGATTTTGTGTTATCTGGTCGCTGAGAGTGCGCTAACACCCATGTAGGTGACGACGTTGACGAGCTCATCTCCAAATTGCCCGCGCCCTCTTCTCTAGCCGGGTATCGTCTGAACCCGGTCGAGTTTGAGAAGGATGACGACACCAATCACCACATCGACTTCATCACCGCCGCTTCCAACTTGCGTGCGATGAACTATAGCATTAACCCTGCCGACAGGCATACCACCAAGCAGATTGCCGGCAAGATTATCCCGGCCATTGCGACCACGACTTCCTTGGTGACCGGCCTCGTTTGCTTGGAACTGTACAAGGTGAGGCAGTTAGGACAGCATCTTTCAGGGGTCGCTTTTTCTTACATTCCAAATTATCAAATAGATCATCGACGGCAAGAAGAAATTGGAATCGTACAAGAATGGATTCGTCAACTTGGCCTTACCATTCGTGGGCTTCTCGGAGCCCATTCTCGCTCCCAAGCACAAGTACGGCGCGACGGAATGGACTCTCTGGGATCGCTTCGAGTTCAAGAACAACCCCACCCTTTCGGATATCGTCAGCTGGTTCCGAGAGAATCATAAGCTCGAGCTCACGATGGTCAGCCAGGGTGTCAGCATGCTCTGGAGCTCGTTTGTTGGTAAGAAGAAGAGTGAAGAACGCTTGCCGATGAAATTCAGTCACCTCGTGGAGCATGTCAGCAAGAAGCCCATTCCGCCTCACGTCCGACACCTCATCGTGGAGGTCATGGTTTCGGACGAAGAAGGCGAAGACGTCGAGGTATGTGTTCACATTCCTCGTGTTCCATATATGCACTGACCTTTTGTTGTGACAGGTTCCATTCATTGTTGTACGCATTTAATCGAGAAACTGTTTGTCGGAATCACAATTGAAAGGATGGATGTATGATAGTACCTAATTGACAATTCATTTTCTTCCGTATTGTTATTCTTAGATGGTCACCCCCTGAAATCGATCAGAACAACTGTGCATTGTGAGGTGCGAGAAGATCTGATACTACTGACATGAATAACGAACAACAGGTGTACGATACTTACCTATGTACAGAAAGAAGGGTCAAGCGGGGAAGAGGGAAGTGAGGTCAAGGCGGCAAGTAGGTAGTAAGGGGGAGGAATCGCGGCAAGAAGAGGTGTCAACAACAAGGCGGCAAGAAGAGATATGGTATAGACGAAACGGGGGAGAGGAGACGATAGGGGGATCGCGATGAAAAGTCATCAAGATACCGAAGATGAAGCGGAGGGAGGATGTATAATGAAGATAAAAAAAAAARGCGTGACTACTTTTGGGCGAAGGGGTTGTTTTTTGTATGTGCATAGAAGGAAAGTTCGAAAACGAACCACAGTGGCGTCACGGCGATTAGACAAAGATGAACCGAGAGGAAGGAGAAGCGAAGATACATGCTACAGCCAAAAAAGATATAATGGCAATGAATGATCAATCGATAAAGACTCGAAGATAAAAAAAGGGGGGGACAGACAGACGAGAGGCGAAGGCATGATTAGTGGTCGATAACTTGATAAATACCGTGAAAAGGGTTATTGAACGCGACACAGAAGCGAATGGCGGGAACGTCAATCAGAATGAACAATGCGGAAGAGACGACCAGAGAAACAAACACACTCGAAATCGAAAGGATCAAGACAAAATTGTCCAGGGTGAAAACACAAGAATCCTAGCTAAACGAAGGCATGTTTGATTTCCATCAGAAACTCGTGTGACGGTAGGTGATGTTTCAATGCAATCGGAATATGGGCCCCGTTGTCCCATCTGACGACCCATGCCATAAGGCGAGGGTCGGGATAGGAAGGCCGGAGAAACGTATGCTGGAAAAAAAATAAAAACAGAGTCGAGATAGCAAAGTGGTTGTAACCAGAATGCGAAGGAATAGTACACGGGGAGCTGACGAGAGGGAAGCAGGCTGGGAACTAGTCCGCGTGTTGCGCGGAGAGTGAATGCCGAACGTAGTGTAGCTTGATGAGAACGGAGAGAACAGAAACAGTCTATATGTGGGAGGTTCATGCATGTGGATATTCGTGAATGGATAGAGCGGTGACGCCTTCACCATGCCGCACTCGGAGCGACTGCCAAGGCAGGGGCATACGAACGACTGAATACGTACGGGTTGGGGTCCGTCCACCTGGGTTCAGATTCGTACGCCGACAGAGAATCATGGCAGCACATCCGAGCGTCGTTGAACTTGTAGTCGAAACGTGCTTGGGAATAGGATCGAAGATGACTCCGGGAAGTGTGATGTTCCGAATCAAAGAACATAGATTGGGAACGAGAATGAGTCATAGTAGCCATCGATGGAGGTTGATAATGACTGTATTGTGCCGCATTGATGGTGGCCGGGGGTTGTCCGTAAGCATAGGAAGGGTAGGCCTTGTAGGGCGCGGCGGAGAATGCAACGTCCCATGACTGGTTGTATAGAACATCCGGGGCACGATAGGGGACAGGGTACGGATATGGGTGGCTGGGTTGAACAGCAACGTACTGGCCACTGCTGCGGTTCCGGTCACGGAGAATAGGCTCGTCGCCCGCCGGGGACCACTTTGCAGGAGGAGGGAGGGCCTTGTGAGCCGCAGTGTTGGCGTGCAAATTTTCCGAGTCGTTGCTACGCGAGACACGAATGCAGCTGCCTCCGATGCGACGCCGAGGAAGATACTCCTCCCTCAAGGGGCCATCCTCGTCCAAATCGATGTTGAGAACCTCGATCGAGGCAGCTTGCTCTTCCTTCCTGCGTTCCTCTAGACCTAAGAAGACCGGCTGTGGGATGGGAGAATCACTACTAGTCGGTGAGGGTGCTTGCAAGATCTCGTCAATCGACTTGCGAATGATTGAGTGTGGGTTGGAGGAAGGTCTAGAGATAGGCTGGAGGTGGGGCGAGGCGAGCGTCATGTGGTAAGACTTGACGTGAACCATCCATTGATTCCAATCCCGGTTCGAGATGGACAGGTCATAGGCCAAAACATCCAATGCCAATACTTCGAGCCTGTTCAGGATTTGAATTGGGACATTAGAAATCGTGTGCCTAAAATTCGAAATTAGTCAAGTCATGCAAGAATAGAGAAGGAGGAAAGGGCGCACATACCACGTCTTGTTGCTAAACGTGTGATCGTCCAACCATTTGTTTGCAAGCATACACCCAAGAACGAACAGGCGGAAAGGGGCATTTAGTTCCAACGCATCTCTTTCGTAACTGTATACGTCGCCAAGGAGGCCCTGCCGGAAACGCATTTCCTTCCCATACTCTGGGCCAAGGTCCGCCGCGTTGAAGTAGACGGGTAGACGAACAATGTACCAAAGCGATAGGAAAATAGCGGAAGGCTGTAGCAGCGTTGAAAGGAGAAGCGAGTGGATCGAGGGTGCCAGGTAACTAGGCGGCGTTGGTGAATACTGAACAACCCTGGAGCTAGAAAAGGCTAATTCAGCGAAATGAACGAGCTAAAAATTGATGAAAGACTTACCAAGGGTACCGGAACAGAGCGGGAAGGCTCATTCCAGTGGTGCAAACTTTCCAAACGTAGCCAGCGAGCCATTCAGAGATAGGTTCCGCGAGCTGCTTGTATCCATTGGTCGCGCTGGGCGTAACAACGTCAGGGACGGGGGCAGGTTCCTTGGGCGGTTCGGCCAGGGTGGGGAAAACGGGGACATCCTTCGCCTGGTTCAACACACCATATTCCACGGATGATTCGATCGATACAGCGCCAGTATCTTGAGAGACGTATGGCTGCTCCGCAGCCACAGCTCTGTCAATGAAATCGGNCAAAAGGGGTGACNTGGACCCAGCGGACTCGATCCAGAGTCAGGACCGCTGTCACTGCCAGGAGACTGGTCTTCGTAGCGGGTACTATAGGTGCTGCGGGGGAATGTCTGATTTTCATAGGTCGCAAGATCAGTGAAAACCAAGTTGGGGGACGTCTCCGCAGCGTCGAACTCTTCTTCAACATCCATCACTTCATCATCGCACAGCGCTGTGCCATCCTCCTCCCAAAGTGAATCCATTGCGGGGCCGGGATGGCTCATAATCCCATATACATTGCATTTCTCTCCAGCGACGCCTTGCTGGGGGTGTGAGACCGGGAAATTTGCCAGGGGCGGAAGACACGCATCAGCGCGAGCTCCTTTAATGGCCATCGCGTCATCCGCGACAACCAACCCTTGGAGAAAATCCTTGGTTGCACCCAGGTCAGAAGGACGGGCGTCGTCCTCCCAGATACGCCTCGGCTTCGTTCTTCTCCAGGATGGCAGCGAGTTTATCCACTCCTCGCGGGTTCTGAAGGCGGGGGGCGGGCCGGACGGGATGCCGCTGTCGNAACTGAGGGGTCTGATCGGTGGCACGCAGAGGCTTGACGACTGGGTGCGCGATTGGCTTGATGAGACGGGGAACTGGAACGGGCATCTGCAGAAGAGGGAGGGCGGGAGAGGGAGGCCTAAATTCCACTGAGATGCGAAACTAGACCGCTCTACTCCAATCCGGATGACGCTCCCTGAAGCAAAAGGAGCGACTGTGACGAAGCGTGAGGGGGGAAGGGGGTCGTAAAAGTCTTGTCGTGAACGGAGCGAGGGACTTGTGGTATCGACGAGAGCCTGTCTGGGGGCGAACGCACAACAAAGGCGTGCCTTTTCGTCGTCACCGGTCGAGTGCGCTGGAGCTGGCCTGGGGATGACGGGGACGACGGGGGACGGCGACGAGCAAGAACAGCCCTCTTCAGCCTACGCCTGGACTGTGGTGGTGGAGGGAGAAGGACAGAGACCTGGCAACTGGAATCGACGAGGGAAAGGTCGATCCGCCTGGCGATGAGAGTTGGGGGAAGAAAACAAAAAANCTCGGAACCAACCCTCCTATATACCCCTTACGTAAGCACCCGCATGACTAGCCAGGGCGCTCGGCCTTGGCCACGTCTTATCGATTTCACTGGCTATATGCGCCGCATCGCTGGGTGCATGTACCAGCTGCGGTGCTCCATCTGGTTACGATACCGTACCCGCAGTCTGGGGCCAGTCTCGGCATCCTACGCTGAGTCACTTCCCTGTCGCTCCTGGGCAAACGTGTCCTTGGACGGAGCTTGGAGGCCCACTGCCCGAAAATACACTGAGCGCGATGGGCACGCAACATAAAATTTAGGTAACGACGTGGGCTCATTTTCCGCCTCGTTGAGTCAGGGGCAGGTGCAGAAAAGGGAACTGACGACGCGCTTCGCGCCGTGTTGCGAGCGCAAGGCGCTGATAAACAAACCACCCTGAGCTCATTGCCGTACGCTTCTCCGCTCCAGCCAGATTACCACCGTGCACACCCCACAACGTGTTCATGAGCGGCTCCCAGCTAGAGGGCAGCAACGGGTCCGGGCTTCCCCCAACCAATCTGTCCGTCGACTCCATCTCGCTGGGCCAGCTCAAGAACTTTATCGGCCACAACCAGAAGCCCAAGGTACAGCGTTCATGGTGAATCCCGCCCATTGCTCAATGCCCGCATCTGTCTCTAGCAATCATGGTTTGACTTCAAATATGACGACGAGGACACTGTCATGAACGAAATTGAAGAGTTCTACTCCTACATTGAGATGCCCCAGGTGGCCGAGAATATGAAGGCATGGGAGGGCTGCTTTCCATCTGGTCCGTAGCGAGTCAAATCCATTGAATATTTTACCTAACCGATCGACGTGCAGAATGGACGAAAGCATCATTAAGCCAGCGTAGGACCCATATCGAGTTCCTTCTCGAGAGTTTAGAACATCGCGACGTTGAGATCCGTTTTACCAATGCTCGACGTCTCTTCTATGTCTTGCAAGGTGTGTCCATATTCACATCGTCACAAACGTGTCTTCCTTCGTGAAATTGAATACACCCGTCGATTTGACGCAGGAACGTTCGCGGAAACTGTTTCTCCGGAACACCAGCTTCACTGGATCGTCGAGAATTGCAAGATCGTTCGCTCAGCCAATGGAATTCCTAGTATCGTAGAAGCACTCAAGATTGCTGGCAGGAAACACGACTTGCTGAGGTATTTCCTCCTGAAACGCGTCCGGTTCCCTAGCTAACTTTGATTAGCAACCTGTCAGACCAAGAAGCAGCTCATTACTACATCTCAGCACAAGACAAATCCGATCTAATGGAAGAAGTATTGACCGAAATATCGGTCTACCTGGGAATGCTGTACCACCTGGTTGAAGTGTTCAAGGGTCACGACGAATTTGCAGATGAATTGAGTAAGTGATCGCAATGCATGCCAGTTGGTAATTCCTGACCGGCCGTACGACAGTGAGTCTCGATCCGCCGCTCCCCGTTTACCTTTTCAACCTCGTTGCCGGCTTGCGGGATAAAAGTGCCAAAGGATATCCTATTAAGAAGGTGAGCCCTGTCAACCGCGCAGCCGTCATTTCAGAGCTAACGACCGGTCTGCAGCTCCTACTCTTACTATGGAAGTCCCTACTCGCTTGTTGGGGTGGAATGAAGGACCACGAGCGGGTCAAGAAGATCGCTAGAGAGCTAGCCGGTCTCCCTTCCTACGACGGTGGTATGCACCTTTTCTCACGTCTAACATGCACCAGTTGATGAAATGAATTACAGGTGACAAAATTAAAACAACGCCTATCGACATTGAAACCTTCCGTCAGGAAATGTTTGTCAAATACCCTACTTTCGCGCCTCCCAATCAACCACCCCCTTCACTTGCAAACGCCCCCATATCAAACGTAGCCAACCCCGCTCATTTGACTCGGAGGTTATCCGAAGCCTATTCGCCCATCCCTATCCGCCATCATTATCACCATGACGAGCCTGACCCACCTATGCCGATTAGCCAGCAAAACTCGAGTCAATTTGGACAGTTCGGTCAGCCTGGGTCGTTCATGAGGCATCCACAACCCCCGACACCCATACCCTCACCACCACCTGGACCTAAACTCAAGAAACAGGCGTATCAAACTGACCAGAACCGTCCATTCTTGTTCCCGTTTTCCAAGTCAAGATTCGGGAATGACGGCAAACTGGTACCGTTTGCGATTGACGAGGCCGATCGCTTGTACAGCCGGCATATGTACGTCAGTCTGGCTTTGACGCAGATGTGGAGGACCAGGGAAGATTGTATGAGTGCTGAGAGCGGGCTGGAGAGGATGCCTGGAACCGAGGGAGAGCTCAGGTCGTCGACTTACAACCCTGATGTAAGTTTCTGGCCCCTGCATCTGGCCCTGGTTCCAGCTAATATGACGCATTCCAGGAAGCGGAGACGGGTGAGCCTTTACCTGATATCAAGCTGCTGGAAGAGAAGATCCAGGAAGCAGATGCTGCCGTGAAGAATGCTCAGACCTCGGCAGAGAAGCGGAAAGCTCTTGAAAGGCGAGAGGACCTACTTAGACTGCTGAGGGTTGAGCAAATATACGTGAGTCATTTATGATATATGGTTTCCCAAGGCGGTGAGCTGATTCTTCTCTAGGAGGCTGTCCTCCCTGTTCTGTCTGCATGGGTGCTGGTGTTGCTGAAACTGTTGCTTGCAACCGTGTCTCCTAATGCAACAAACATTCCGGTTCCTCAATCTTCCACTTCTTCGGTGTTCCCTCCCGTCCTTGGGTCTCGTAAGTACAGCTTTGTTTCCAGAGAAGCTTTGGCTCACCAGATTTACAGCACCTGAGCAGATTTCCCAGCCGCCTCCTACGCTGGACGAGATTGACGTTGTAAGGCATCGGGAAATCACCTCGAAAGCTGTGTCTGCGATTCTACTTCTGGTTCTAAAATGGTTCAAGGTGTCACGTACGTCGTCCCGTGTACCTGATTGTACTGGCTTTGACTGGCGTTGACTGGTGTTCCTGTTGCAGATGTGATGAAGTTCCATCATCTTGGTGGCCATCTCCTCGATACGAACTGCCTGCTTCTTATTCTCAAGATGTTTGGGTTACAGGAAGTTTCCCAGACTGTGTTGTCCAAGGCAGATTCTCCAGAGAACAAGTGAGATCCCTGTTTGCCAGCGGCTAACCTGAAACTGATACGATAGGAACTAGTTTCTTCCGATATTGCCTTACCAACCTTTCGAAGAATCCGCAGGTTCCGAGGCCTGAAGATGTCATGATCAAGCCACCGCGGCAGATTATCACTCGGACGGTCACGCTACCCAACGGAGAGAAACATGAAGAAGAGGTTGAGCAGCTGACAGACTACTCGTGGAGGAACTTCTTTTCGACAATAAACTTTGCCAAAATCATGCAGAAGCTGTCAAAGGGAAGGGCGCATCGCATCTTCATGCTTGTTCAATACAAGAGTTCGGTGAGTTGAGGTAGGAAGAAGGAATGCCATTCCACGAACTGACAACAATTGGAACAGGCGGTGTTGAAACGAGTGTTGAGAGTCCCACATCCGCTTCTGCAACTTCATATTCTCAAGCTGATCAAGAGTCAAGTACCTTTTTGTGGAAAGAAGTGGAGGCAGAGTGGGTTCTTCTCATTCGTCCTCGCCGTTAGCCAATAGCGCTGATTGTGGGTCTGATCGTTTCAGCGAATATGAAAGTCATCACCGCGATCTACCTCAATTGCAGACCTGATCTCCGGGATGAGTGGCTTACTGGAACGGAGCCTGAAGATGCCGGAGATGCTCAGATTCAAGAACAAGCGTTGCGGCAGCTAGTTAAATTCTGTGAGTTTAAATTAATTTGGTTCCCCGGCACGTACATTTCGTTAAACGGCATGTCTAAGACAACTCGAAGCGGTATGGACCCACAGCGATGTCTGCCCCACCAATACACCATCACCGGCGCACTGGAAGCATGTCGCACTATTTGGAAGGATTACAAGCCGACCCACAACTCGCAAGCTTGATTCGGCCTCTTGGTACCCCGAATACTGTGGATTCGGATGTCTTCCCTCCTTCACGATCTCAAGCGCCAAATCCCTCGATATTCTTACCGTATACTACGGAAGACTTGGCATTTGAAGAGGAGTATGAGGAGTATTTGTCAGACTTGGGCTTGTCGGATGACTACCATCATGCTGGTCAAGCAGAGAATAGCTCGGGTTCGGCATGGCATCGTCTCCCTGAATATGTCAGCGAGATGACTGACAATATTAGCGATAGTGAGAGTATCGTGTCGATCGGTGATTTAGGAGACGAGAACCAGAATAAGGATGACCAAGACGTAGCGGACGAGAACTTGAATAATTGGGAGGTGGGTGGCCCCCGTTTCGTTTCGTTCATTCAGATCGGACTAAATGATGATAATCTTTCATTAGCACCTGAGTCCGAAGACGATGGCGGCACTGCCCAAATCTCCTGCAACTGGGAGAAGGCGCTCAAGTTCCGGAGGCGGCCTTCGCCCGGTTATACCGTTTGGATTGGATGACGGCACTGCTGTACAGGAAGACGTCGGGGATGAACAAGAAGAGGAAGAAGAAGAGATTGGCCCGATTCAACACTCTGGTCCGAGTGTGGATGAGGTCGAGTACGCGTATGGGTACGTTGGAGTCTTTATTCTGACTTCTGCTTCGGCGCTGACGAAGACCCGCAGCGTGTGAGGAAAGAGGATTGGCAATGTTTGTGATAAGGAATTTATTTGGACACCATGTTTGGATCCCGAGAAGGTTAGCGCTCTGAGCGTCACCATTTGCCTCAAGGCACCGTCGCGCAGTGTATTCAGAGCAAATAGAGATTTTGTACCGTTTTCTTGCGAAATTGCATGCACTATGACCACGAATGATTTTTGAAAAAGGGTGTAAAAGAGGGAAAAATGAGGATTTGCCGAGCAGGTATTTGTTTGTACATAGGTTTCGCTTTGGACGGTGTTTTAGCATGTCTTCCACAATTTGGACGTTGTCGGGGTATGTTGAACCTTGTGGCTGCAGACACACCAAACATCGGCGACGACCTCTCCCTCCTCCGCACCCCCTTCCGCCCAGCAACGTCCCCATTATCGCTCTCTTCATCCTCCATGAATGTCGCCCTATATTTCAGCTCAAACACGCGGTCCGTGCGCACTGGCCAGCTTTCCCACGTGCCTGACATAAGCTGGGTTCGTTGATTCCTGCCCTTTGCTTCCCCCAACCACCATCCCCTCGCCCTCCAGCCCCTTTAATCTCGCCGCATACTCCTCCGACGACCCCACCGGCCCACGCTGTCAGCCCTGTCTGTGCCGGAAAGCCCCCCCTGAGGCAGCTATTTTCTACGACATGTCGCAACAGCACCAAGACATGCAGGCCATGATGCAAGACCCGATTCAACAACCGCCGCAACCTGACGGACAGGGTGCAGGCAGCACCTCGTACTATCCACAAGAAACAGATCTCACTGGTGGTCTGCCCATCAACTTGGATTCGCTAAGAGACGGGCCCCCGGGCAGCAAGCCCTTTTATCCCTATTCCACACTTATTCGGTGAGTCTGCCTCGTTGTCATGGATAAGTAAAGGCCTGGCGCTCAGACATCGTGACCGCCGTGCTCCGCAGCTACGCTATCAAGGGCTCGCCCAACGGAAAGCTCTTGCTTGAAGACATCTACTACGCCATCGAGTCCAGGGTGGGTCCAGAATTTTGTCGGGTTTTCCAGTCTAGATTCCGGACTAACCGGTTCCACGTAGTTCCCGTATTTTCGAACAGCACCGAGTGGATGGAAAGTAAGTGTTGCTTTTGATCCAATATGCATTTCTGCACCCGTTGCTTCTATTTGGGATATATCGCGTTGACGCGACGCGATGTTGTGATATGACTGCCACTATTTGTTGTGGAAAGTTTGCAACTTTTGCCTCTTGCACAACAAAAATATCTCTGCAGATGCTTACCCATATGCTTCTTGCAGAACTCTGTCCGGCACAACCTCTCTCTGAACCCATGTTTCGAGAAGGTCCCGAGACCGCTGACCGACCGTGGCAAGGGATCCTATTGGACCGTCAACGAGAACGTTGACCCTCGCACTGGGGTCCACCGTGTTCGTAAGAAGAAGAACAAGAAACAGGCGAGGCTCTCAGAGGAGCCTGACGCTGACTATCGCCCTCCCGACCATCAAGTATCGCCGGGAGCGCAACCTCATTTCGAGGACCCGCACGCCGCTGCTGCAGCTGCAGCCGCCGCCGCCGCCGCCGGACACCAATTTGTTCCTCCACCAATGCCAGGTGATGAAGCAGGGACAAGTCGTCAAGCTGGACCATACCCTCCCACCGCATACCCACCGTAAGTAGCCAACCTGCATGAGGCCGATTTCTCTGACCAACACTCTAGGTACAGTCCACTTACATTTGACCCCAATTTCCCCATGATGGGCATGCGCTTCCCCGTCGCCGGACCGATGCCAATAGCACCTGACGAGAGTTTTGATGTCGATGAACATGGCAACATCAACTGGAGACTTGCCTGGTTGAAGGAGATCGGGCATCTCCAGCAGGTGACACAGGAGCAGGAGAAGGCAGGTGCGGACCAGGAGTGGTATCGGATGATGCTATTCCGGATCCGTGCTGCACTGATGCCCCCTCCGATTAACCCAGAGGTGATGCACCAGATGGTGCCTCACATGCAGCCGCCCCCTGGAGCAGAGATGCAGCAGCAAACGGTGGCTGCGCCGGTGGCACCGACGCAGGCCCAGTAGCGGGGGCGG